>CAJHZI010000416.1:2002500-2236830 GCA_905160935.1 Enchytraeus crypticus | reverse complement strand
TCCTGGGCCACCTCCAATACTCAAAAGTACATTCATTATGGGAAATCTTCGCTTCTAGGTTTCACCTAATTTCCTATCATTCGTCTCTGAGGTATCCGATTTGTAATTACTGGATTAATAACATTTATTATTTACTCCCAATAAAAACAACATGCATATATATATATATATATATATATATGTATACAATTACTTGATCACTATTATAGTTATAGTTTAAATTGTTCCTGGATCACCTTTCTTCTCAGTAATCTCATTATCTTACATTTTTGTCAATTTGAAAAAAAAAAAAAAAATCATTCCAGGATTTGTGTATTATATGTTACTCTCATAATTACCGAAAAATAATATTTATAATTGTCATTATCACTCTTTAATACTAAGCCAAAATATGTATAGATAGATATATTTATCGAAAAGTTTTTAGTATTCGTCATGTATCTAATATAGTCAGCATTTTACTCCTTGAATAATATATGTATATACACAAAGAAGTTATTTTTCCTTTTTATACTCCAAAGCTCTTACTGAACTAGTTCCACTTCCTATGCGTGCAATGCTTTGCATGCCATTCACAATTGAATCAATATTACACACTGCAGTCATTGCTATGATTGCTTCCATTTCAGTATCATCAACATCCGATGGCCATAATAGTTTAGCCATTTTGTTTTTTTCGGAAGGTATCCAGTCCTCCGACATGTCGAGCGAAGGATCTTCATTCTGTTCGGTTAAATAAAGACTTGAATCAGGATCAAGATTTTTATATGCTATCATAGGTACTTGCACTTCACCTGGGATTATTCTTAGCGTTTTCCCGTCAATGTTTACCTCATAAGTTACCGCAAGACTGTCATGAAGTCCTTCTTTCTCAGTTTGAAAAAATTTAACAAAGTTCAGGTTGTGTTTAGCAAGTTGATCAAAGCTGAGCCCGCATAGCAGCAAACGAGGACATCGTCTTATTAACAAAGCAACTGTCATATATCGGCGAGCGACATCATATGGTATCTTCAGGTTGCCAAAAATCCAGTCTTTAAACTGCCCAGTTCCTGGAAATCTACTAGCGACTTCGAGATATAACATTCCTCTTTGAAATCTAACTAACAATTGAATCTGCGTCACTTTTCCATCTGCCATTAAAATCAGGGAGTGCTCTTTAATTATTTCATTCCAATCAAGGTTGGTGTATTCAACATTGAAATTCATGACGGAGCCAATCGTTAAGACACTTTGCGTTTCCACGTTACTATGGGCTGCTATACGCTCTCTAACCATTGGTAGTATCTTTGATTGAAACACATCGCTGCTAGTTGGCAAAGTTGCTGCTGTCACTTTTCTTTTTAACAAAGCCTTTGATGAAGCTTCAGGTAGTGTCTTAGTCAGTTTCTTTAGAATTTCTTTGAGTAGCTCTTTCTCAGGGTCGGTCAAAGTCGAATTTATTGCAACATGTAACCCGTCAACTGAAAATTGTCCGAGCTGTTTAACGAGTTCAGCCATTATGTATTCTTCAACTTCAGAATGTTGATTATGAAAAGATTCAATAGTTAGTTACTAAAAACAACAACAAAAAAAAACAAAATAAAAATACAGATTGTATACAGGCTTATCCATCCGGTGTTCTGTCAGATGATAGATCCAGGGCACAAACTCGCATACAGTATACAATCTCGCACATTAATGAGCACACCATCGATCAACCCAACAAGCAGATCTCAAGTCTTTGCTTAAGGAATTAGGATTCATGTTGCCTTTTTTCATCGACTGTGTTAGGCCCTTCTATGAAAACATATGCAGGTTTTTCGTCTATTCTGGAGATTCCCGGATCCAATCTATAGGTCTATATCTTAAAAGTGTGATTTTTTAAAAATTGCTAAGTATGGATAGAAGTAAATAAATTGTAGTGCTTCAAATACCCATTGCAGTGTGCATTGCAGTGATGATGAAACGGACGTTAAGCTCACATCGAAATTCCTTTAAAAATAAAAGTATACTTACTGTATTTAACGACTCATACAAGTGTAAAAGCTCAACTGAAAAATCTTTAGTTCAAAGCTTCAGACTAACAATCGTTCTATACTAATTGAATTAAGTAACATCTGCTTCCAGATTGTTGGAAAAGCCAACGTTAATTTAATTAAGCTTGTTACTTCCTGGTTGTTAATATTACCAACTGACATTCCTCACATATTTCGGCGAACTTAGTTCACTGCTAACAGTCACTACATATATGGAGAATGTATCACAGAATTGATATTGACAACTAAAACTTTACTAATTTCAGCCACTTGTTTGATTAAACTATATCTAGATTTTTAGTAGGTATCCATTCATTAAACTTATCACTGTAACCCATCCATTTAACTAAACCATGTTCCATACCATTAATTTTCTTCTTTAGTACTTTCTCTATTCTATATATTTCTTGTTTAGTTTTTTTTTGTAATTCTTGTTCATATAACCCTCCTTCTAGAACCTCACCTAGCATATCTTTTAAAACATAAGTTATAGACCTAGTTCTCTTTACTTCATGTATAACATATACAGCCTTAGACCAATTAGGTAAATACCCTTTCTCGAAGAACCCTATATTCGGCTAATTCTTACTTTAACACCAACTTTAAATTTAGGTTTCTTAAGTTTTTCTGGTGTAGGGCTAACAATATCGATTTTATTTTCCAATTTACTACATTTAACAGGAGTCATACCAATACTACTATGAACTGTATTATTATATTCAGTAATTAATAGTATCCAAATACTCAAGGTGTTGTACTTAAATAGTTCTATTCATGATTTATATATATGTATATATTATTGGAACTGTGTATGAGATAATTACATCGATAATATTTTATAATATCTTATTTGAGTGTGTCAGCTACTCTACAAGCTCTCTTAGTATTTCTTCACTCAAATATAGAAACCCTAAATCGATAAGCAATAAATTCTTTTGAATTAATAATTCTCTCATATTGGTATTCCTCATCTTAGGACTTACACTGTTTACAAATTTCCTGTACCTCCTACGAACAGTCCCTTTCTCTGGAGCCAAAACTAAATTCTCTTTCATAAGATTTCTCTTTAAATCGACAAACTCATCATTATATAGTTCTTCAATGACTTTAATAATAACAACTTGTAAATCTTTTATATGTGTAAAATATTCAAATTCATTAGCAACATCCTTTCCTTCATAAACTTCATTAAGAATAGTGGATAGGCTAACAACTAATGTATATATTCTGTTGAAATAATCGGCATATTTCTGAAGATGTGGATTTCTACCTATTATAATTGATACAACATTTGCAATTTTCACCAAATTTTCTAAACTTATCTCGTGAGTTTTTCTCGTAACTTTTAAATAAAGTTTATTAATTGCATCAAGGTTATTATCAGGAAATTGAATATTTGATATAGTATTAAAATTCATATCAAGTTTTCCATCACCCGTTTTGTTCAACTTCAATCCAACCTGTGCATCTACATAATCCTTCGTAGCACAGTCTTGACTATCTATGGGGTTTTTAACATTTATCAGTTTATTATTTTTCATATTTAATTCGCCTCCCTCAGTTAATTTAAGACCATTAGCCATTAAACCATTTGCAGATAGGCTTAGCATATTATTGATATTAGGATCTATCTTTACCGATAGTGAATCGTTTATAGAACTTAGTCCTCCATATGACAACAGTTTTAAATTAGATTCTAGCTTTTTAGATTGTATACCAAATAGATCTACAGTGTTCATTTATTACTATAAAAATTCTTTTATAATATCATTTGATTTCTTTTCTGTTAAATCTCCGTTACACTTCATTACATAATTCATTTGTTGTTTCAATCTATCTAACCTAGATATCATATTATTTAGTTCTGCTTTCCTACTTTTGAGATTAAATTTAGTTGATATAGCTGTTGATAAGGCTCCAACAGCTGATAATGTAGTAATGATTACTGTAGGAAGTAATGGCAATGCAAATACTCCAGATATTGTAGTTGTTACTGTTGAAACAGTTAATGATGTAACTATTGTTATACCATATGCTACTTGAACTATTTTTTTCTTTCTTTTCAAATTTTTGATTTTAGCTTCACAATCTTCTAGCTTATCACTCAAAAATTGTTTTACGTTATTCGTCATTCTATAAATAGAATGACGAATAACGTAAAACAATTTTTAACGATAAAATTAAATCTTTATAATCAGATCCTTCACTTAAACGTTTTAGTACAATCAGACACCATTTACCGCAATTCTGATCCATCAATCCTTGCAATTGAAATGTAGAGTATAAAATAGGTGATCCTAAATATTCAATTACTTCTTTTGGTGGGGGTAAACCAAAACTGTTAAAATAATATTTTTCATTATTAATTTTAAACCAACAAGTCCAATGACTACCACTTTCACTAGATAAATTTAAATTTAATATTCCACATTCAATTTGATATCGTTTCAATTTCTTCAATTCATCTCTCATAAAACAACCTCTAAAACTTTTAATTTTTAACATTTTTGAATAATTCTCAATTTCGATATTGCTTAATGCATTCTCTGGAATACTATCCATTTATTGGTTATAATCTTAATCCTTTTCCCTTTGATCTACCTGTTCCAGTCTTCTTTAATTGATCCTCAAGCGCTCTATTATGTCTTGCAGTTTCTTTATCAGCTTGACTTTGTTGAACTCTTGATGCAACAGTTCCTGCAACTGTACTTACTCCTCCCAAAGCAGCAGCAATAATAGGAATTAATACTGCTAAAGGTAAAAGCCCTCCTTTCTTTATTTTATTACTTATAAATTTCAATTGTGCTGAAGAAAACTTTAAATCATGAACATTACCATCATGCAATTTATTTATTTGAGTTGTAGTTAATGGTAAATTATATCCATGTTGGTTCATATCTGTTTTACTTAATCTCCAAGTAACTTCTGTATTGCCTTTAATCGCAATAGCAATTTTCTCTATCTGGCTTTTAGTCAAGGTAAACTTTGTTTGATAATAAGTCATTTATTTAGATAAAAATTTAATATCTGATATATTGTTTACTACCATCTGATTCTATCGACCAAATTCTATCATGATATACAACTGCATAAGCTGTAGTATTTGCGGGCGCATTTGCACTAAACTTAAAAGTTACTCTGATATCTACAACAGTATTTTTAAGTCTCTCAGACTGTTTCGATACATCAAATACGTATAACCTAAACAACTTCTTATAAGCTTGATACGATATACAATCATTCTCTTCTTCATCTTCAGAATAACTTTTCTTAAATTCTTGAAACGAATTATAAAATTGAGCATACTGATTACTGTCATAATTAGTTATATAATCATTGCTAGGATATCTTTCACTATTCAATTCAACATAAGCATTAATTACTTGCACATTAGCATTGAATATAGCATAATTAGTTTCCGCTTGATTAGCTGCTGGAGATTGAAAGCCTACAACGATATACCTAGGTTTTTCGATACCTGAAGCTATAGATAATCTCCAAGCAAATTCAGTAGCTTGGGGAACAATAGTGCTCTCAGATTTCTTATTCATAAAACAAAGCGGAAACGATTCTTTTTTCTTAATGTAATCATTTAAAATTCCTCTTTCTTCTAAACTTACTGTAACTACTGGAATATGCCATTGTATCTTAGTTAAGTTTACCTTACCAGCATTAGCAACTCCACCATTTCGTATTATTGCCTGAGTATCAGTTTGTCTAGGAAAAGCAATTGAATGCTTACATCCATAAATAATCTTTCTATATTGTTTACAGAAATTAAATATAAATTCTAAAGGAATTTTGAATGCAAATGATCCAGATGTATAATTTCTTCTTTCTTCAAATCCCTTATTTTGATTGATCAGTCCTTCCGTTAATCTAGTAACAGTTGTTTGTAAAGCTGTTAATATATTAGCAGCAGTATTTCCTGGAATATCTCCTGCTACTAAATTAACAATTTCACTCAAAGTTTGAGGTGTTCCATTACCAGAATCTAAGCTCCAACATTGATCCATTCCATTGAAACTATTACTTTTAGTCAATAATGCATCTATTGTTGTAGTGTGACCTGGATATTGAAATCTCTCAACTTCATGATCTCCTATATGATATCTTGCTTCGCTAAAGAGATACATCATAGCATTATTTTGTAATGCTACTAAGCTATTTGCAGCATAAGGTTGATTAGTAGTAGAATCTTGTAACTGTCCTTCAATGTAAAGAAAACTCTTACAAGGTAATGACCAGATATCTTCACTTAAAATTTGAATTCTAATTTCTTGTCCATTTGCATTAAGTGCACTTCCTTGAGATGGATCATAAACTCTATATTGAAACTTTTCTACAGATTCATCATAATTAAAAGATTTTTCAAGCTCCAAATAAGACTCCTTTACTTTCTCCATTTATTAATGAAAAAACTAAACGTAAGCAAATCCAGTTCCAATTTTAAATTGATTAATTCTATCAACAATATTTTGTAACTCAGGTTTTCTTTTATTCCTTATATCTTGAACAATTGCTTTTGTTGAATCAGCAATCTTAGGATATATTTCTATTACTTCTGGTGTAGACTCAATACCGCTCTCTGTAACAACTTTTAAAATATCCACAAAACCTTTACCGCTTACATATCCTCTATTTCTACAATGACAATAACCCTTTCCGCATATTACTTTTCTACTTTCTTTTCCTTTTAGCTTGAGACCCATTTAATAGGGTATTAATTAGAATATTTTATATCACAATATTTTTCTTTTATAAACAAAGCTACATAATAAATGGAAGCTACGAAGCTTGAGGAGCAAGCTCTGAGAGAAGCTATTATGAATCGGTCAGAAGATCCACTTCTAGTTAGGCTGTTAGAAACAAGGAATGAGGTTTGATATAAGAAATTTACCGATTTTACTCTAATCGTGATCTATTATTCATATCCAGATAACGATGTCATAAGATCTAGAATACAAAATATGGAAGATTCTTTGGCAACCGCTGTATTGAATAGAGCAGAAGATCATCCACTTCTAGTTCGACTGCTAGAAGAAAGGATTGATTTTAATCAACTTACAGAGCGCACTTTAGAGCATATATATTATGCCTACCCAGCAACATACACTACTATAATGTCTAAAGTAGCAAGAGCGTCATATCGACTATGGGAACGAATGCTGGATAATAATAATTAGTATGAACTTCTAATATGAAATCTACAAGTAATATTCTCTCCTCTAAAATCTATAGGTCTTCCATCTTGATCTGTTATCCAAATACTAAATTCACTCAATGTTTTTCTATTCAAAGGTAAATAAACAAGATTAACTGGCGATTCTACGATTCTAAAACCTGGTTGCACCTTAGGCCCAAATGAATATAGAACTGGAGATGATATTCCGTTAACAAACGATTCAGTTATACAATCGCAATTAACAAATATACTGTTGAACTCGATAATGTTAACAATATATTGTGATTCATTGCGTCCTTCTGATAAAATTATAGCATCAAAACCTAATATACTTCTTAGTGAATTAGGTATAGTAAAATCAACTTTATAGTCTGAATTTGTTATATCTATAATTGATTTCAAGGTTGAAGTATTAGGTGATAAAGTTATGTAATAAGCATTACTAACAGAATCCCAATCTCCATTTAATTTCATCAACCTTTGAATCTCATCATTTATTGCTTCAATTTGATATGCTCCAATTTCAATAGTTATTAATTTCCAAGTATTTCCACCATCTACTGAATACTTAAAATTATTATTTGCTAGTGTAATATTTGCAAAACTATACCATGTCTCTAAATTTACAAGTGCAATTTCTAGATCATAATCATTAAGAATAATAGGATTAGGAAATTTAATAGTATAAACTTCGGCTGAATTATCATAGGAAATCAGAATAGATTTAGATATAGATTTTTTCTGAAAGTAAGCAGAAATGGGTTCAAGTGAATTAATTAATTTCTGTTCCATTTATTATTATTTAATTTTGCGTATAATGTTTCTTAGTTGTTTCTTAGTTATTATTCCTTTATTGAATAAAATATCTAAAATAGCATTAATTTCATTAAACATACTTTTATTTCCTGCTGAATATTCCCCAATCAATAGATTTAATCTTTCTTTTAAGGTATCTACATTATCTGGTAGAATTATTGTATTTAGTCCATTACCTATCACTTGAACGTCTTTATCCAATTCATTCAATCTATTTAGTTTTGTAAGAACACTATGTACCTTTTTACCTACTGTTTTATGTTGCCTGTAATCTAATCCAGAATCAATGCAAATAGTTAAATAGTTATCTAAATCTGTATCTAATATTCTTTCATCTAAATTAGGATTAACTCTATTCAACAATAACTCTAAACCTTGTGTAAGAATATATTCTTTGTCTGCAATTTTAATTTTGTTATCTTTGAATAGAACATTGTAGTTACCAAATTTTACAGTATCAGAATCATTTTCTTCGTAATAAAAGATAGGTGAAACAGTTACGATTCCATGTTTACCTTTATTATTTATTCCAGGATTTCTCTTCATTAAACTAACCATTACTTCTTTATACATTTTATTATCACTTGGACTTTCCTGAAATACAGAATCTGTGTAAGTAGGTAATTGTACATCTTCTTCTTCATTTTCTGAGGTTTTAATCTTTTCTTGTATCCCATAATATTGTACGAGTGTTCTTAGATCATCGTCAATGAGATGATTTAAAGGCTCTAGTGTTTTTCTGTCTTTCTCATTTAGATTCTGTATACCATCAGGATGCATAATTTTCTTAACTAATTCTGGATAGTTATTTAATTTGCTAATTAATTCTGCTAATAATGGTTGTTTTGCTATTGAGCTGATAATATCTAAACCTTGTTGTCTAGTTTCTTCCTTACATCTCACTAAACCTCTAATAATATCTGCAAGTAAACGTGATGATCTATCATGGTTACCTTGTAAATCTGTTAACAATTGTTGAAACAAATCATCCGTTCTTGTAATCTGCTTACTGATAGTTAACTGTTGCGTATCTGTAATAGGTTTGTAGATTTCTTTTAGCTCTGTTTGTACATTTTGTTTAGCAATAACTTCATCATCAAATCTTTTCCTTAATTTTCTATTCTGAGTGGATACCTTCTTGAGCAATTCTTGATTTTCTCCATTCATCAACTCTTCTTTAAACCTTACTAATGAACTCATTTATTAACTGCATTTTTAAAATGATGATAAATTCAATTCTTGTTTGTAGAAAGATCCGATAATATCTTCACCGTTTAAATCTTTTATTTTATATGTTATAGGAGATGTATTGATAATTTTAGATACAGTGAATATTTCTTCAGTCCAATTTGTTTCGTAACCTTTTGAAAATAATTTTTTATATTTATAAATTCTAACTCTATCACCTATTTTAAATTTTGGTTTCTCGTTTGTAGGTTGTGGTATATAACTAATCTTGTGTTCATTTTCCAACTTTGATCCTTCAGTTGGAGTCATTTTAATTGTAGAATGAATTGTATTATTATATTCATGAATCAGTTTAGGTAAAGCATCTAAATATTTATTACTTCCTGTTTCGGTAAAATATCTCCACATCTTTTCTTTAATAGTTCTGTTAAATCTTTCAATAACAACAGCCTTACCTTCATTGAACGTTTGATATAACTCTATTTCATTATCAGTTAAGAATTTCTTAAATTCTTTGTTAATAAATTCCTTTCCTGCATCAGTCCATAATTTTTTAGGTTTTCTTTCTTGGAATAATTGTTGAAATAATTCAATCATTTGTTTACCTGTCTTAACTTTTATCGGTATTGCCCAACCAAATTTAGAGAATACATCTATTACAGTGAGAATGTAATTGAATCCTTTATTTTGCTTTGCGTATTGTCTCATATCAACTAAATCTGCTGACCATATATCATCTATATTATACACTATAACTTTTCTTCGTTTAAATTTCTTTATTATGGGTTTGTGTAATTCTTTAGCTTCTTCGATTTTGTTTTTTTTAATATTCCTAAACCTAATTTATATTTTGCAGCTATAATTGGCTTAATAACTGCTTTACCTAATTTTTCATTAAAATTCAAATCTTTAAGGTTATCAAGTTCTTGTAACATCTTCTTATCTGCTTCACGCCTAGTTCCCTTTCCTAAATCAGAATCTCTATAAGCTAAATCATGTTTTAAACAAACTTCATCAACTTTATTTATAGGTTTTGACCATTCTTTTGGTGTATCATCAGGATTTAATCTTTCCTCTAGCTTTGTATTAGGTCCACAGAATGAATATTTTTTACCCTTCAGGGTTCTTAAATGAAATTCAATAGGTATTTTAGAAATTACAGATGAAACGATATCCCCGCCAGTTTTAGACTTTGATATAAATCTATTCTTTTTAGATCCACAAATTTCACATTTTCCTTTAAGTATTGGTTTATTATTTTTAGTTACAGATTCAATTAAGTTTAAAGTTGAAGTTTTACTTTTACATTTTAGACAATATATTTCCATTTAGTAAAATAAAAAATTCCCATTGTTAATTTAATCGAATATATGATGAACTTGGATTATATCCAGAAATCTGAGCGTATGTGTATTTAGAATTTTTTTTTTTTTTTAATGAGAATTTATCTTTCGGGGAATATTCAGAAATGTATGCAGCTATTAATTTAGTTGCGAACATTTCAAATTCTTCATCGTTAAGGATGTGTGTACATCTGATAATATAAGTATCTCCAAATTTAGTATTTATGGGCTTGTATCCAATTACATAGTAGGAATGATCAATAGTTAGATCAGCAAGCTTCAGAAGTTGTGCGTCCATTTATTATGTGAAAGATTATATGAAAGCTTTTTCATGACGCTTGGATTTAACATGTTTAGCATGACTAGAGCTTAACATTGTTAAATTGCAAGCTGTACAAGTTTTTGTAGCTCTACGTATTCTATCTATAGGTTGTGATATTATATTTTTAACTATTTGTACAGGATTTTCAAGTTCTAATTGAAATCTATATTTTTCATTGAGATTTGTTTTAGATTTATCTATAACTAAATATCCATATTTCTTCAACCATGCTTGTTCACATAACTGTCTAAATTTATTAATATCTTTGAAATCAACGCTTGCTCCAGAATCTCTATATAGATTATCGGTATCCCCGGGATCTAGATTGAATAATATTAGGAAATTAGAATTTGATCTAATAGTATGTCTAGGTAAATGATAATAATTTTGAGAAATGTATATACAATCGATATTATTATGTCTACTTCTAGTAAAGAATGCACCAGGTGCCGATTGATTCTTATCTGTCATAATATCGTCAAATATTATTAGATTCTTGTCCTGTTTATCAAACTCTTTAGGATCAGGAATATCATTTGAATCTTCATAATATTCACAGGATATATCTCCTTTTTCCTCATCTTCTAAATCATATGCGAGTCCTGCTGCTATAACTTCCGGCTTTTCATCGCGTTCATTAATTATAGAATTATGCATTAG
The DNA here is from genome assembly GCA_905160935.1 of Enchytraeus crypticus. Classification (NCBI taxonomy): domain Eukaryota; kingdom Metazoa; phylum Annelida; class Clitellata; order Enchytraeida; family Enchytraeidae; genus Enchytraeus; species Enchytraeus crypticus. The sequence continues at coordinate 2,225,301 of CAJHZI010000416.1, read as the reverse complement.
GATTTCTGTTATATCAGACTTTGGTAATTTATTATCAAAGCCAGCTTTTAGTATTTGATATTCTGGTTGATGAAGGGATCTTCCAAATACATATAGTTTATTGTAATCTAATATATCTTCCTGAAGTAGCATCCGCATAAGTAAAGCCGTTTTTCCGGAACCCGATTGTCCTATTATTAAGCATCGGAATGACTCCGGAAATATATCTGAATGCTTCTTACTCTTCTTCGATATCCGGTAATACTTCGCTTCCATTTATCTATATAATTTCCACTTAAAAATATTTCAATTAAATATTTACCTATTAAATGAAAGTAGAGTTTGGAAAGCAAAATATACTTGGTTCAAGATTTAGTGGTGGATCAGGATTTACACCTCATAAATTTACAGAACCTCCAGTTGTTATTTGTCAGTTAGTAAGATCAGCTCGATATGGTCAGGATTGGGCTCTGCATATTAACCCGTGTAATATTACAAAAGATAGTTTTCAATATTTTGTAGAAGGTCATTATAAACCTGGAGATCAATGTCATTGGGTGGCTATTGGTGATTAGTATATCTTTACCTGCTGTTAAAAGTTATCTTAAAACATCTATCATAATAATATCATAATAATAATAATGATAATAATAATGATAATAATAATAATAATAATAATAATACATATAATAATAATAATGATGATGATAATAATAATAATGAATAGTAATAATAATAACTATAATAATAATAATAATAGTAATAATAAATAATAAGAATAATAATAAATACTAGTAATAACTATAATTGTAATAATAAATAATAATAATAATAATACTAATAATAATAATAATAATAATTAATAATAATAATAATAATAATAATAATCAATGCCACTGGATAGCTATTGGTGATTAGTATATCTTTTAAAATCATAACCTAATTGTTAAAAGTCATCATCATACTCCTCCTTAAAAATCTATCAACACCACAGTCACCACCACAGTATCTACAATCACAGTATCTACATAGCTCAGAGCATCTTCCAACACAGTCACCACCACAGTGTACACATACTTCTTCTTCTGTATCGTCCATATAGTATACAATTTTTTTCTTTTTTGTTGTATTTTCTAATTTAGAATATAAGGACCCTGTAAAAGGCATATAGCTCATAAAAATTAAAGTATCCTCAGTAAGTCTATTAAAGTCTATTCCATCAAGCAGTATATTTTCAATTATTTTAAAATCATCATCATCATCTCCAAACATTTTAGCCAACATCAGTGATAATTCAGCGCACAAGTTATCGATCAAAACGTAAGTATCATCAGTAATGTTACTATGGTTAATTCCTCTGCAGAGTGTAGCTTCCAAACATTTTAAAACTGGTGATTTTAGAAATGATGATTTTTCAGAAGGTTCCATACCCTCTAATTTTTCTAAAGTTGTATCTAGCACCTTTCTCAAAGCCATATCTTGTAGTCGATTCATTGTTCCTTTCATTTATTAGAGGATTCTATATATGAAAGAAAATTTTTCAAATGTAGTTTTGTTTTAATATGATCTGAGTAATTGTATAGTGTCATGGTTTTATCACACATTTCACAGTAATACTTTTTAGCAGCATATTTTTTATAAGCTTTTAACTTTGCTTGTTTTCTCTCTTCCTCTGTATCATACTTTTTAACTCTTTTAGTCAAATCACCTGTTAGAGTAGATCCACTCATTTATTTAGTGATTAATTGTTTGAAAGAATTTTTCTTTTATGTAAAGTTTTTCATAACAAATGAGAGTTTTCAATATTTTGTAGAAGGTCATTACAAACCTGGAGATTAATGTTATTGGTAATTAGTGAAACGGAATAGATTCAACTGCATTTAGATAATATCTCTTAGAATCAAATGATGATAGACCAATCTTATTTACATCGATCGTATATATGTCATGATTTATGTTTTTAAAAGTTTGAAATTTATGCTTTGTGTTTATACCATTGAATAGACATTTAGAATAATCATCAAAGGTTATATTCTTTTTAACTACACATGTTTTAATACCTTTAGCTTTCTTTTCTTCTTTCTCTTCTAAATATATTCTATGTGAATACATTTTGGATCTTAAATGAATCCTTTCTGTCATAATATTTCCATTACATTCATCTTTAAATTTACCAACTACCTTTTTATTTTTATCTGAATAAAGAATATGATCTCTAGGATAATCTGAAAAATCGAATAAATCATCATTCTCTTTCATTATTCTATATATATTTGAATCCTTAATATGCAACACAAATGAATCCGTATCTGTGTATGTAAGCTTTACATCTTTAAATATCTGTTGTAGCTTATTATAGTAAAAGTCATACATTAGATGTTTGGATAATTCCAATACACAAAATCCTATGTAAATTGGTTTATTAAATACAATTTTATGTTTCCTCATGTGTATTGCAACTAGATCTCTATTGAATATTTTTAAATAGTTATATGTTGGTTTCTTTATATAATATTTTGCTTGATCCCAATTATCGCATAATTTTATATCAATTCTGTTTCTTATAGCTTCCATAGTTTTTCCAAACATAGCATTATTCATTAATTTATAAAAGTTCTTCTCGAAATCATTAGTAGCTTTTTTCCGTAATTCTGTATTGAAGTCTATGTATTTCTTAAGCCAATCGGATTGTTTGAATGATATTGCCTCATTAATTTTAAATTCAGTACCTAATTTGTAATACAGTAGCAATGTTTTAATATGAATTGTGTATTTTGTTTTATCTGTAAAATCTAAAATTAATTTTTCAGTTTCAATATATGATTCTTTCTTTAGCTGCTTTTTAGAATATTCCGAAAGAGCATCTTTACTAATTTTCTTTGTTTCTGGAGCTAAAGGATAGTTTTCAAAATTACTTGTTTTAGGAGTTTTTAGTTCCACTGATAGTATATATCCCATTTCTTCATCTCCTGTAATTTTGTTATTGCGTATTTGTGAATCTAAATTTAGCAATTCTTCGTTATCTAACCATTTAAAATCTGAATGTGGTAACTTTTGACTCATTGAATCTCCATATAAATTATTGCAATCAATATAAAGCAACCATTCTTGATTTGGGTCGCTTTCTTTAATATTTGGATTAGTTGTATAGTTTTTACCTTCAACATTTACATATCTGTCACCTGTAACACCGCTAATTCCTCCTCTAATTCCATGTTCAATCATTTGAAGCATTCTGTAGTCAGTTAGTAATTCTAGATTAATATTAGTGTATTTTAAACATGAATCAAATGTTAGACCTGGTGTTGTATAATAATAACAAGGATCTAAATCATACGATTTTAAACTATTATTTCTAAATTCTTCAAACACATCAGCTAGTGCTAAAACATCAATTTTTAAATATAGATCTGAATATTTACCGAGATTAACATCATCAATTGAATTCCAAGCTTTTAAATATTGATTATATTCTTGATCTGATATGTTTTTTAAGTTTAATTCATCATAGAACTCTTCTCTTGAAATTATCTGATTATGTTTAAACTTCTCGAAGGAGTCTGTGAATGAATAAGGGTATATTCCTTTAATTCTTGGTTTATTTTCAGATTTCTTAAATTTCTTGAACTTTACATTAAATTCACTATCAACAATTGCTTCTGTTTTTTCAACATCTATATTTTCTTCCCAAAATATCACATCTTGTTCTTCTTTAGTTGTGAATTTAAGTAGATTTTTAAATAGCATTTTATCTTTCTTCAGAAGATTTGATGAAAGTTCATCCAGTGATTCTGACAAAAATCTGTAGGAATCTAGAAATCTCAGTTCATAATCTGTTTTCCCTATTTTATATATTTTTGAGAATGAAATATATTTTTCTTCGGTATTAGGTATTAATTTGAGATCTCCTTTACCAAATTTATTTAGTAAATGTACCACATGATGTGCATCGTAATTGCTTAAATTATGGAAGAAAATTGGTATAAACGTATTTGATTTTCTTTTAAAATTACCAGTTGTATGAGCAGCTCCTACATATTTTCCAGTTAGATGATCATGATCTATCACTTTTTGATTTGGATTCCAAATGTTTCCATTACTAGATATTTCTGGTGTATAATTAAATGGTTTATTACATAACCAACATATTGTGGATGAATTGTAAATTTCCATTTCCTCTATATTCAAATATGGTTTGGGATATTTTTGAAGCATACTATGATATTCTCGAACTGTTTCTTTGATTGATTCAACAAACTCATCCACATTATGAAATGAAACAAATCTATTAATAACTCCAACACTACAATATCCACCAGACGATGCAATATGCTTCTTCGTTACTTTCTCTATAACTGATTCGAAATCACCATAAATTGCTAAGTGATGTCTAAATTTATTTGAATACTTCTTAAAATTTAATGTCTTTTCTTCAGTTGGCATAATACATTGTGAATTTCCAGTTGTACAGTAGAAGAGATGTTTATCATATGCGCTTTGATTTGTATAACCAATCATACATCTTTTACAGATAGCAACATAATTATTCTTTGAATTTAATGCTTTATGAACTAGCTTTTTAAAATCCTTAATCCATGCGTAATGATATTGCTTTTTATGGTTATGAATTGTATCTTCACTCTCTATATATAATAAATCAACAACTCTTTCTGAATTTATTTTCGTGTTATATAGAGGGTAGAAGTATTCATTTGTATCATCTTTTGTAATACGTTTTGTTTCATAACCAAATACATTTATTGAGATGTTATTCATTTGTTCGAATTTATGTATATCCTTTATCTGCATTGGAAAGTTTAAACCAGCTACATTTAATGTATTCCAATATGGTATATATTTTGCTACTCTGTATGAATGATCACTTGCTGGGTAAAGAGCAGATAATATAGCCCAAATAAAACAATATTGATCTGTATTTTTAACATTTATAATTGCCTTTTTATCACTAATATATTTCGGTAAATCAATGTAGGAGGATCCTTGCATATTTGTATTTTTAACTACTGTAATTTCAATCATTTCATAATTTTGAAGCACAGATACACTATCATCTACATTTAATCCTTCTACCCTATTTTCAATTTTTGCGAACTGTTCTCTAATTAAACCGTGCAAATTATTCATTTCGTTAGCATTTATAGTTATATTCTTATTGCAGAAACGATGATTAATTGTATTATTATACTTGGGTTTAAATAGTAGTGTTTCAACAGCCATGCGAAATTTTACTGATTTAAATTTTCTTAATTTATCTTGGAGTGCTAATATTATTCCACGTGTTGCTCTATTCCGTATATCAGCTAAATTCTCATTGTTATTAGTAAAAGTAATATTGATTATATTACTATTCAATGCTTCTTCAATTACACCATGTTTTCTAATATATCTCTCATGTTTGATTTTCTTCGTATCTAATTTACTAGAATATCTTAATTGTTTATATTTCTCTTTAATTCCTTTTTGTTCTGCTTTAGATTTTCTTTCAATTTTCTCATATTTCTTAAGAGATTGTTTAAGCTCTTTCTTGTTACGTTTAATTTTCTTATTTAACATCTTGCTATTTCTCAATAGAGATCTGTAATTAGAATCAAGATTAATGAATTCATCATAATCATTACTCAGAGTACTCGCCATTTATTAAAGAAAAGATTATATAAAAGAATTTTCCTGAACAATTGAATTTGAATTTCTAATACCAGCCATACGTTTTGAAGCGCACTCTTTACACTTTTTTAAATAAGGTCTTTCCATTTTGTTAATATCAACTAGTTCTTTACACTCTTTACATCTTTTCACTCCACCTCTAGAAATTTCATCACAGCACAAGCACATTTGTTTATTTTTCAAAAAGTAATATTCGTTTATGGATGTAGCAAAGCAGATTGAACAACAGTTGCATGAATCTTTGAGATTATTATAATCATTTTCTTTGCGATGTTTTCTTTCAATTTTAATTTTATGAGATTTAGAATCGATATGCTTATTCATGTTGTTTTCATTAACTGAATAACCGCATTCGCATTTTACTTTAGTACTCGCCATTTATTAGGTAGAATTATATATAAAAAAGAATTTAAATTATTCACATAGTTTTCTAGTATTAAAGAGTGATGAACATTTATAAATATTATTTTTCGGTAATTATGAGAGTAACATATAATACACAAATCCTGGAATGATTTTTTTTCCAAATTGACAAAAATGTAAGATAATGAGATTAATGAGAAGAAAGGTGATCCAGGAACAATTTAAACTATAAGAGTGATCAAGTAATTGTATACATATATATATATATATATCTATGCATGTTGTTATTATTGGGAGTAAATAATAATGTATTAATCCAGGATTACATCGAATACTCAGAGACCGAATGATAGGAAATTAGGGGACTAATGAAGCGAGATCCCATAATGAAGTACTTTGAGTATTGGAGGTGGCCCAGGAACAGTACATTATATATTACTTGCGTGTTACAAGTAATCTGAACGCAAGAATCTTTCAAAAGTGATCATCTATAACTTTAATATATCAAATAACAGATCTATTCTCTTTATTTTCTAAGAGGTCCTCAATGATATTGGAAACATTAGATAAACCTTCATATTATCCCTAAAAGTTAGAATACGAAGCCTATTAAGTTTATCACGAAGTACAGTCTGATATACCCAGAAATATTCAAATCATCGGCACACAACCGATTTAATCATGTACAGCTTTTACAAATGGTTATTAATTCAAATTGGTTTAAGTAAAAGGAAACAAATCATAGTGCTCGATTTTGTTATGGACAACTGTAGGACTCTAATCGGTTTGTTGAAGGCCACCCGCAAAGGCCGCATGATCTGAGGTAGTATATTCATATAAAGTCACAATATATATGCGTCAATGAAGTATTAGAGACTTATTTATATTTATGATAGGCGTATTATTATACCGATGATATCAGCGGTGACCTGTAGCATTGATTTTTCATCGCAGTTGTCACGCCCCTGATCTGATAATTATCTTGAACCTGCGTCGAGTAGCCTTGATGTATCTCTCATACGATCTATCGAATGAAGCTTTCACGAGAGAGACCCTGTAGCCTGACGGGCAGGTTAGCTGACGTGTCGCCACTTGTCAAACAGACTGATCGCAGATATTATACTGCGAGAAAAAATATTAGTCAATTTCTTAATATGAGAAAAATGTAATAATAATGTCGCGAACAGCCTTGCTGCCTGTTCGTCCTCGAGCGGTTGTCTTATTCTGGACCCGCTCGACGGTCGGCAGTACTTCGAGACGGCAGCTTTTTCGTCGAATGCTTTATTAAGGGTACCGCTTGTCAGGAGGAACCGAGGTGCTGCGTCTTCAAATGATACTTCTTTCCTCGTATCATCCGTCTCGATAGGCCTTTCTTGTTCGTTACCGACTGAGTAGGCCAAGGTCCAACCACCCTTGTCTACTTCGTAATTGGGTCCTCGGGAACCCGGCGCACAGCGTCCACGCTGGACCGAGTCGGGAGTAGAAGCATACTCCACGTCTTCTATGTATTTAGACGATGATGGTTGATTTTCTTCCATGCTCCTTTGGTAGATCCTATCCCGTAATATCTGTGGTTCTCGGGGCGAAGTGATGTGGTGACCCGAACCGGTAGTGGAAGCGTCTGCGTTATCTTGGGCGATCACGGTTGGATTTTCTACCCTGCTTCCTAGTTTTACAAATTGTAGTATATAATTAATTGATTGGTTGTTTTAACTGCGACGAACTTTATTTTCTTTGCCCTACTAAAACGTCCCTTTATCTTTTTAGACTTATTCTTCCCTATCCTTTTACTATTGGTCTTCCCGTATTTTCTACTCCTAATTTGTAATCCTACTCCCGCCTGCAGAGACGACACTCGACCCAGGCGCTTAGCAAACACCCGCAGAGACGAACTCGACCCGGGTATCGCCGTGGACTACCAGCCTCCCGCCTGCAGAGAGACACACTCGACCCAGGCGCTTAGCAATACCCGCAGAGACGACTCGACCCGCAGAGACTCGACCAGCGTATCGCCGTGGACTACCAGCCTCCCGCCTGCAGAGACACACTCGACCCAGGCGCTTAGCAAATACCCGCAGAGACGAACTCGACCCGAGTATTGCCGTGGACTACCAGCCTCCTCGCCTGTAGAGACACACTCGACCCAGGCGCTTAGCGAATACCCGCAGAGACGGACTCGACCCGGGTATCGCCGTGGACTACTAGCCTCTTACCTGGGCCTACCCAGGGGGACACTGAACTCTCTCGCCTCCAAATTAGCCTTCACGGCTTGGGTAACTAGTCAACCTGAGGGGCTACGAGCCTAGACTAACAAGCGAGCTTGAAAGCTTTCGGCTAGACGAAGACCAGATTTCTGTATACTAATCGTACTTTTGCCTTGGGATTGGGATATTACGTACTATCCTCCCTCGGTTCCCAGTACTTTCGCGTAGAAGGTTCTGGCCTCCCTGAGTTACTGCGCAGACGAACCACGCAGAACCCAATCTGATTTTCTATGTATCGACGGCCGCTTAATATACTACTCAAGCGATCGACTTCAGCCAACCATGGCACCTCTCGTTTAATCGATTTACGCGTTAGCTGCGTCACTTCGGAAATACCCAGCGTAATAATCTAGCTAGGCCTACTTATAACTTCGACTTATATAATCTATAATAAATCTTTGGAAATACCCTACGTCACTTAATATTTATAAATAACAGCTGTATAATATTTGCTTTCGATCTATAATATATATTTCCTAATATATTAATAACTGCTATATAATATCTGTTTTCTATCTACAATATATATTTCTTAATATAATAATTGTGAACTAGGCGTGTTCATTACACAGCCTCCCCCTTTGTGAAATAATCGTCCCGATTATCCGTTTTAAACTTCAATAAAACTCGCCGCAGTTCAGAATTAACTTTTTTTTCTTCTTCTTTTTTTTTTTTTTTTTTTTTTTTTTTTTTTTTTTTTTTTTTTTTTTTTTTTTATTTTTTTTTTTTTTTTTTTTTTTTTTTTTTTTTTTTTAAATAAAACACGCGAAACACAAGAATTAACAGAAACAAATTATTTACTTGTAGAACCTCTGTATACCTGATCGACATATAGATACTTTGCAATTCTAACAGTTGGCGTTCAAATAATATTTTGATTCACGCTAGAAATATTCGTCAAATCAATTGCATAATTAGCGAGAAGGCGCGATCCGTCCCCATCGATAACTAAGAAACTACCTTAATTAAGCAACGTCATAAGTCAACAGAAATACTTTCATTTTGATATCTTAATCGAATAACGATTCGAACTACTCAAACTAAACCTTTTCATCTTCTCAAGTCGTAATACGCATTTAGCGCTAAGCAGTGTTAAAGAAATTATTCACTAGTGGTTAACCCGGTCAACTTAAATAATCGATATTAATCCGGATATCTTCTTTTACCTAAGCAATCTAAACCCTCTCGCTCTTTTTCTCAAGTTGCTATTAGCAATAATTAACACAGAACGATGATCATAACATGCGAATTAACTAAAATAAACTTCTCGCTCTTTTTCTCAAGCTGCTATTAGCAATAATCAACACAGAACGATGATCAGTAACACGACATGCGAATTAACTTAATATAATCTTGAAACTGAACTCTTCTCACATATTTTGACCTTTTTCTCGCATGCCCTGGATCGCAAAGTTAATTTCCCTTCATAAATTTCGTTCTCTTACCCCTTTGCGCTTCTTCTTCTCTGTCCTTCCTCTCCCTCACCACTCGCACGGCGTGCTCCAGCCTCTGGCGCATCACTTCTGGGTCCACCAGGAGACTGAGCTTCTTTCCTCCAGATGGCGCTGGTTTACTGGGGTGGGGACCCTGGTTTTCTGACGTAGTGTTTTGGTGCGGAGTCGCCCCGCGGGTCCTCTTCCTGGCCACCGCTGGGACCCTAGGTTTAGTTGCGATCCGAGTGGGCACAAGGTCACACGTACGTTCCGCGATGGTGCGTCTCGCCTCAGCAGCTGCCCTTTTAGCAGCGCTAATGTTAGGTGCTCGGACGGTCATTTTTCCCGGAGATGGAACCACTATTTGATGAGCCGTGATTTGGGTGCCCATAGTGTTTTGGATGGATGTAGCCACCGGCCCTGCAGCACTAATTTTGATCGTAGGGGAAGCCGGATGAGCTGTTGATTTGTGCTGTATCATCTCATTTCTTTTATAAAAATGCGCTCCGCATCTGTAACATCGCATTTTTTTCGATTCTTCACGAACGAATATATAATTAACTTTTACGATCCTTAAAGCCGGACTTTATTTATGATTACTATTTCTTGAGAATTATAGCGTCACCCGAGTTGCGACGTCATCAAAGACTCTTAATTAAATTTTATTGCAGAAATAAATTCTTTTACGACGCTGCCAATTTCTCTTCGGCCTTAAAATGACTCCATTTTGCAGCAGGTAATTAGCCGCTCCGGGCTTCGGCGAACCCTCTTGCTACGTGGTATAACAGCTCCTATCAGTTCCCTAGAGTTTTGCTCAACTTCTTCCGCCTCTCTTAAGTCTGGCTCCCTGGGGTAAAATAATCTCAACTTGTCCATATGAGTTACAAAAGGTTTTCCCCGAACTCCTCGACGTATTTCCACGTTTACCGGACCTGTTACTCGCGTTACGACGTATGGTCCGTCGTAGGGCGAGTCCCACTTATCTTTGCGTCCGGGTTTCCTTCTTCTATTGAAATATAAAACTTCCTGCCCCACTTTGTAGCTTGCAGGGGTAACCTTGTTGTTATACCTCAATTTGTTACGTTCTGCTGATCTCTTTAGCTGTTCGCGGGTCCATTCAAAGGCAGTTACTACTAATTCTCGCTTTCTTTCGACATATTCGTCGTAGTTGTCATAACTCTGATTGTCTCTTCTTCCCCAAATCAGATCGACCGGTAAATTTACCTCCCTTCCTAACATCAAATAGTTAGGAGTATAGCCGGTTGTCTCATGTTCGGTCGCGCGGTATGCGGATAAAACCTGGGGTAGCCGTTCATCCCAGTCCCGCTGATTCGAACTGACTACTTTGCCCAACATGGCGTTAAGGGTGAGATGAAACCTCTCTACCCCTCCATTAGTCGACGGTCTATAGGCGGTCGTCCGAACTTTCCTCACACCCCAACAACGGCACAAATCTTTCATTAATGAACTTTCAAATTCACGACCCTGATCCGTGAGGATTTCTCTCGGAGTTCCGAACACTGGGAATATTCTCTCAATTAGCAGTTTGGCTATCGTAGTAGCTTCGTGATTCTTCACAGGGAACGCCTCAGCCCATTTGGTAAATGAATCTACCATGGTAACTATATAAACGTTTCCTTGACGGGAAACGGGATGAGGCCCTGTTACATCTATCGCCCACCTGTCCATTGGGTTTCCGACTCTCATGTCTTGTAGTTCAGCCTTCTTTGGTTCTCTACCCCGGTGATACCGATTACACTCGAGGCACATCCGTTTCCATCTTATCACGTCCCTCGACATACCTATCCAATAGAACCTGCGCTTCATCTGCTGCTTTGTCTTTGCTATCCCGAAATGTCCCCCAGTCTTGGAGGCGTGCGTGTCTTCGAACGCCGCCCTTCTTTGAGTTAATGGCACTACCATTTGCCAACTATCGGGCTTTCCATTTTCGTGACACACCTTTCTCCAGAGTACTCCGTCTTTTACCGACAAACTATCTCGTTGATCCCATAGGTGTCTTACTTCCGCGTCCGCTGATCTTAACATTGATTCATCGACTTTATCCGGGTCGGCCAGCCAATCCATTATTGACTTCAATATCCGATCTGCTATCGTTGCTTCAGCCACGTCATCTGTAGCAGCTTGTTCGCCTTCGTCCCTTCCGATCTGGATACTTTTCACTTTAACTTGTTCTTCATCTCTAGCTCCCTCGGAGTTACCACATTGTCCACACGGCCGTCTAGATAGCGCATCGCTATTTTGATGCTTCCGCCCCGGTCGATGCACTATTGTAAATCTATATTCCCCTAGTAACTCTAGCCATCGTGCATTTTGGCCTATGGGGACCTGGGTTTTCTGCAGCCATTGAAGCGCAGCGTGATCGGTCCTGATCTCGAACTCCGTCCCTAGCAGATACTGACGGTAGAGTTTTACAAAATACACTATAGCTAAAAGCTCTTTCCGTGTCACGCAGTAGTTGACTTCAGGACCTTGTAGCGTCCTAGACCCATACGCTATTACCCGCTCTTCGCCGTCTTGCACCTGCGATAGGACTGCTCCAATACTTACGTTGGAGGCATCCGTATCCAAGATATATTTTCCTTGATCGCGAGGCATGGCTAATATAGGAGCCGAGCTTAAAGCCCCTTTTAATTTCTCGAAAGCTCGCTGACATTCGTCATCCCAGCGGAACTTCTTATCTTTCGCGGTCAACCTGTGCAACGGTTTTGCAATTTCGGCGAATTCTTTGACGAAACGCCTATAGTATGTGCAGAGACCCAGGAATGATCTGAGCTCGGCCACATTGCGAGGTTCAGGCCATGAAGTCACGGAATCGATTTTTCCCGGCTCGGTCATGATTCCGCGGTCAGATATAACGTGGCCGAGGAAGTTAATTTCTTTCCGCATCAATTGACATTTGCTCGGTTTGAGCTTTAGGTTGGCCTCTCGTAACCGCTGAAACAGCGTCCGTAACCTTTCTATATGCTCTTCAACCGTTGCTGAATAAACTATTATATCATCCAAGTAAACTAGACAGATGAGGTAATTCAAACCTGTCATTATCACATTCATAGCCCTCTGAAATGTCGCACCGCTGTTGGTTAAACCCATCGGCATGCGACGAAACCGGTAAGTACCCTGTCTCGTCGCGAAACTTGTTTTGTCGGCGTCTTTCCTATCCATCTCTATCTGGTAGTATCCGCTGCGGAGGTCGAACGAGCTGAAATATTTCATACCTCCCATGGTGTCTAGACAATCCTGTATTTTCGGTAGGGGAAAGGCGTCCTTCTTGGTCACCGCGTTTAATTTCCTGTAGTCTAAACAAAACCTTAAAGACCCGTCTTTCTTCTTGACTACCACAACATTCGATGCCCACGGGCTGTTGGACTCCTCGATTATTCCTTTCCGCAACATTTCTTTCGTCTGCTTATCTATAGCTTCCACCAATGGACGTGGATGGCTACGCAACCTTTCCTTAATCGGCCGGGCATCCCCTGTATCGATGCTATGCTGGACGATGTTTGTCTTCCCCAAGTCGAACTCCGACTTAGAGAAAATGTCCTGGTATTCGTTTAACAGACTCTTCAAATTCCGCATTTCTTCTGGCTTCAAGACACTTTTATCTATGCCTTCAAAAAGCATCTGTGCGACCGTTTCCTCGCCTCCCATCGGCGACTCCGATTCATGTTTGTCGACTACTTCTATGGCATATAATTTTACCAAATCCTCTCCCTGCTTTAACGATATGGGCATACTCGACGTGTTTAGAACCCTTACAGGAACATCGCGATATCTATCCGGCACTACCGCTCTAGCTATATGAAGCGACCCTCTAATGCAATTGGCTTCAGTCGCCCATTCGCTCTCTCCTTCGTTGGCTAACGTACGTAACCGAACTTCGGCGTTTACATTGCACTCCGACCATGGAGATACTACCACCGTGTCCTGTACTACTAGTCTTCTGCACGCGAGCGGAGCCGGCCGTTCTTCCAATGCCAGCGCCAGTCCCTGTAAGTATATTACTCCTTCTTGGAAGGCCCAGACTGCTCCATGTTCGATCAGCCAGTCCATTCCTAAGATTATCTCCTCGATATGCTTGGAGACCAACACTTTCGCCGACAGGTCTTTCCCTTCACATACGATCCGTACTGTTGTCTCTCCATCGATATCAATTCGAGTCCCGTTAGCTGCCCTTAGTATTTTCTTGGAGTCCTGCAACTCGCATCTAGCCGCTATGGATGCCGGCACAATTGACATATCGCACCCGGTATCTAATAAGCAATGTCGCCTTTGCCCCTGTACTAGCGCCGGTAAATACACCCTATTCACTCCTTCTTTCTGTATTCCTCTCATATAGTTTGGTCTTCGCTGTGTCTGGAGATTGAGATTTCGAACATGATCTGCCTCATTACGCCGATCACGACCCTGTCTCGTGTCGTGTCTCGCTTGTCCATAGCTGTAGGAAGGGTCGTTTTTCACCTCTCTGCTATTCCTGTCTAAGCGTTGGTCCGCCCTCTGACCGCTCCTCCAGTCGAGGCCACCTTTTAATTCCTCGAACTCCTCACGTTTTATCTGTTGGGTTTGAAGCCCTTTTAACGTGCTTCGAATCTCATTTATCTCCTGTCTCCATGGTTCTTCGTTCTCTACTCTGATAGTTCTCATGGCTTGATCCCCTCTATGCCCATCGGGACGTCTTCCGTAACTTGCTCTTAAAGTCTCGAACTTCAGCGCCAAGTTAAAGGCTTCCTCTAAATCGCCGGGTTCGCGCTCGGCGACCTTTCCTGCTAACTCTTCGTCATTAAGGCTTTCGATAAACGCGTCCACCACCAATAGATTGCTATGGGGTGTGGGTTTGCCTGGGAAAGCCTGTAGCGCCAGTTGGCTCATGTCTTGGTAGAGATCGTGGAGTGTTTCATTCCTACGTCGCTTTCTAACTTTCATCATGGTCCTGTAGCGTAGATGCAATTGCTGCGTTCCGTATCGTGCCCTCAACTTGGTATATAACATATCGAGGTTCCAGGAGCATTCATCATCTGCCCATAAGATTTGGGCCGCCGAGCCCCGCAAACTTGCCTTCAAGTAAGCTAGTTCGTCAGACTCGTTCCACCCATTGTAATGCGCGCAATTCCTCATTTGGCCTAGGAATGTCTCGAGAGGGGTAGATCCATCGTATTTATCCGGGACCAACCATTCCGACTTGGGTTTTCTCTCAGAGGCTTCCCTGCTGCGCCGGGTACTAGAATAGTTCTCGCGCCCACTCTGGTATTCCTCCGGTTTCTGGTTGCGACGGTCCCGCGCACAGTTGGCATACTGTACATCTTTTTGTTTTATTTCATTCCTTTCATCCTGTCTGGATGATTTTCCTCCGGCTGAACGAGGGCTAGCCATGTAGACTAGTTTCCATTCGCCTTTGCCTGATTCTGCGCCCTCTTCACCGTCTAGAGAGTGCTTGTCGTATACGCTTCGTTGCTTATACGTCTCAGGGGCCCTAAAATCTCTCTCTACAATGTCTTCCAATTCGTTTCGTTTTGATCTAGCATGAAAATTCAAAATAACCTCGTCGTCATCGTCCATTTCGTAGTTAGACCCCGCCGGCCAGGGTTTCAATTTCCCGTCATGGCCGGAGATCCCACTTCTGACACCATTTGTCGCGAACAGCCTTGCTGCCTGTTCGTCCTCGAGCGGTTGTCTTATTCTGGACCCGCTCGACGGTCGGCAGTACTTCGAGACGGCAGCTTTTTCGTCGAATGCTTTATTAAGGGTACCGCTTGTCAGGAGGAACCGAGGTGCTGCGTCTTCAAATGATACTTCTTTCCTCGTATCATCCGTCTCGATAGGCCTTTCTTGTTCGTTACCGACTGAGTAGGCCAAGGTCCAACCACCCTTGTCTACTTCGTAATTGGGTCCTCGGGAACCCGGCGCACAGCGTCCACGCTGGACCGAGTCGGGAGTAGAAGCATACTCCACGTCTTCTATGTATTTAGACGATGATGGTTGATTTTCTTCCATGCTCCTTTGGTAGATCCTATCCCGTAATATCTGTGGTTCTCGGGGCGAAGTGATGTGGTGACCCGAACCGGTAGTGGAAGCGTCTGCGTTATCTTGGGCGATCACGGTTGGATTTTCTACCCTGCTTCCTAGTTTTACAAATTTGTAGTATATAATTAATTGATTGGTTGTTTTAACTGCGACGAACTTTATTTTCTTTGCCCTACTAAAACGTCCCTTTATCTTTTTAGACTTATTCTTCCCTATCCTTTTACTATTGGTCTTCCCGTATTTTCTACTCCTAATTTGTAATCCTACTCCCGCCTGCAGAGACGAACTCGACCCAGGCGCTTAGCAAATACCTGCAGAGACGAACTCGACCCAGGCAATGCCGTTGTTAGCCTCCCGCCTGCAGAGACACACTCGACCCAGGCGCTTAGCAACTACCCGCAGAGACGAACTCGACCCGGGTATCGCCGTGGACTACCAGCCTCCCGCCTGCAGAGACACACTCGACCCAGGCGCTTAGCAAATACCCGCAGAGACGAACTCGACCCGAGTATTGCCGTGGACTACCAGCCTCCTCGCCTGTAGAGACACACTCGACCCAGGCGCTTAGCAAATACCCGCAGAGACGAACTCGACCCGGGTATCGCCGTGGACTACCAGCCTCCCGCCTGCAGAGACACACTCGACCCAGGCGCTTAGCAAATTATGCCGTGGACTACCAGCCTCCTCGCCTGTAGAGACACACTCGACCCAGGCGCTTAGCGAATACCCGCAGAGACGGACTCGACCCGGGTATCGCCGTGGACTACTAGCCTCTTACCTGGGCCTACCCAGGGGGACACTGAACTCTCTCGCCTCCAAATTAGCCTTCACGGCTTGGGTAACTAGTCAACCTGAGGGGCTACGAGCCTAGACTAACAAGCGAGCTTGAAAGCTTTCGGCTAGACGAAGACCAGATTTCTGTATACTAATCGTACTTTTGCCTTGGGATTGGGATATTACGTACTATCCTCCCTCGGTTCCCAGTACTTTCGCGTAGAAGGTTCTGGCCTCCCTGAGTTACTGCGCAGACGAACCACGCAGAACCCAATCTCCTTTCTATGTATCGACGGCCGCTTAATATACTACTCAAGCGATCGACTTCAGCCAACCATGGCACCTCTCGTTTAATTGATTTACGCGTTAGCCGCGTCACTTCGGAAATACCCAGCGTAATAATCTAGCTAGGCCTACTTATAACTTCGACTTATATAATCTATAATAAATCTTTGGAAATACCCTACGTCACTTAATATTTATAAATAACAGCTGTATAATATTTGCTTTCGATCTATAATATATATTTCCTAATATATTAATAACTGCTATATAATATCTGTTTTCTATCTACAATATATATTTCTTAATATAATAATTGTGAACTAGGCGTGTTCATTACAAATAATAAAGATAGAGTTCTATTATTTTTGTTACCTATGATTTCTGTATTTCTGCATTAGTTCATCTCGTTTATGCAATTTAGCAGATCTCTCACCTCAGCTAGCAAGGACAGGCTGTCACTCCAACAGTTAATATCAATATTCTTCATTACTCTTGCGAAACTTAGTTTGCCTTCACGCTCTAATCTATATAATCGTTCTTTCCAGCATGCTGCACCCCAGATCTGCAATTCTCCTTCATCCAATCTTCGGAAGTCTTCGTTTGAATCACATGGGCCTTTGCTTATGAGCAGTTCCAAAGGCAGTTGGAAACCTATCCTTTCCATCTCTCTCTTCCATCCAGTGTCCATGAGTTGTGACCAGCGCCTGAACCTCATTTTCTTTAATTCCTTTCATCTTTGGCCAGGTTTTCTGGATTTTGGAATTTGCACCGTTTTTGGACCTTCTTTTTGCTCGCCGGCTTGATTAAAAAAGTAAACACGCATTATTGTGAATAATCAACTATGTTTGAAATCTATCACTTTTTAATACCACATGCTTAAACCGCTAGGCAGTTTAGACCATTTTTCCGTATAACCAGTCCAGTGACTGTCCGAGATTTTACTCTCAGATCAGCGCGACCGGGATTCGAACCCACGCGGGTTCAATTCACCCCAGGATCTGTAATTTAAAACTTCATGACGTTACCCCTACGCTATTAAGACATTCTGATTTTGTCTCAATAGTGCTCGATGTTGTCATTGATGACGTAGCAGTCTAATTGTTGTTATGTTATGTTATGTTACAATGTCATGGACGGCAGGAGAGTTACTCTAATTGTTGTTGTTGTATGCATTAAAAATATCTCAAGCTGGAATTTGGACGAAGAACTGATATAAGTTAATTGTTTGTAAACATTAAATTTAATTTTAATATATAATTGCTTATTTGCATAAGGAGATTATTTCGAGGTAATAGAAACTGATCGATATTGGTTAATTTTCTGTACATGATTAAATCGTAATAATGTGTGATTTTTCCTTTTTATCTGGATTGAATGACTTCTGTATATTAAATAATTTAATTTTTAAATCATGTACTAAAAAAAATTACAGTTCAATTAGATATTGATAGTTGCAATGTAGCTTTAGTGAGTAAAATTATGCAAATAAATAATTATATTTAATATTTACATTCAATTAACTTAAATCAGACCTTTATCCAACCTCCAGCTTGAGTTAAGTGTTCAGCCTGAACCGAAACTAAATTTAGACATTTTTCGTGTATTGAAATATCACAGGAGATTATTATGTGGTTATAGAAATTGATCTATATGGGACTATTTAGAATGTCTAAATAGCGTAGGGGTAACGTCATTAAGTTTTAAATGACAAATCCTGAGGTGAATTGAACCCTCGTGGGTTCGAATCCCGGCCGCGCTGACCTGAGAGTAAAGTCTCGGACATTCACTGGATTGGTTATACGGAAAACGTTCTAAATTGCCAAACGGATTAAACATGTGGTTTTGAAAGTGATAGATATCAACATAGTTGATTATTCACTATAATGCGTGTTTACTTTTACTTTACTTTTATGTATATGATTAAATCCTAATAATCTGTGATTTTTCGTTTTATCTACATTGAATGACTTCTGTATATTAAATCATTTAATTCTTAAATCATGTCCTTGGTTCTGTGATATTTCAGTATAGGAAAATTTCAAATTTTAGTTTCAGTTCAGACAGGCTAATTTGTTGAACTTTTAATTTTAGTTCTCAAAATGTAGATATTTCATATGTCAGTTCTGTTTCTGTGCTCTAATAATTCCTAATTTCTCTTTTAATTCTGCAAAAATTCATAATTTCTATTTCAGTTTATAACTGTGAATCTGCCTATAGAACTACATTGATAGTTATATGACAATGTCTGAAACGTTCGATGCCAAGCTTGCGGCTGAAGAGTCAATCGCATTCGGTATGAGAGAAGATTTGATAACATATTCATCACCTGAAGCACCGATATATTTCAGTCAGTTAGAGATTAAAAATGAAAGTAAGTCTTATTTTAATTCTGATATTAATTATTAGTCAAGTGAGTGAAGATTTCATAAAGCATTCACCACTTGATAGTCATATTTTATCAACGAGATGGTTAATTCAGTTAAAAATTAGTAGTTAATATATGACTTATGTATTGTTTGGTTGTTTATAGTTAAATGGATAACGATATTAAAAATAATGTATAAGTTCACGCTAAACCTGCATTGCTTTCACCTTTGAATGTCAGGATGTATGAACTGCTCAGTGTGTAAGTGCATTAGGTAGAGTCATGATATTTTAAATGACTATTCTTGGGGTCCTGGGATTAATTCCTGTTGTTGCTGATCAAATAGTAAAATCTGAGACATTTACTAGAATCACTAAACTATTGAGATGGATATTGCACTAAATGTCTAATGCTTTAGCAGATGGTATTAAAAGTTTTTTTAATTGTTTATTTTTATTCCACATAGTTACGCACATGACATACTGCATGTGCTACATAGTTTCCTTTCTTAGTCGCTGTTTTTGT
The DNA here is from genome assembly GCA_905160935.1 of Enchytraeus crypticus. Classification (NCBI taxonomy): domain Eukaryota; kingdom Metazoa; phylum Annelida; class Clitellata; order Enchytraeida; family Enchytraeidae; genus Enchytraeus; species Enchytraeus crypticus. The sequence continues at coordinate 2,205,589 of CAJHZI010000416.1, read as the reverse complement.
AGTTTTCGTTATTTCTTCCTTTTCCATGGTTAATAGTAATCGTTGCCTTTAGTTGGTGCTCTTGTAGCAGCCGGCGCGGATTTAAGAGTAACCTCCAACACCCTGGGGATTATTTATTTTCAAAGCTGGCATCACTCGGTTTTCCAAAATGGTTGCCCACAAGTTACAAACCGCGTGCAATGTGGCTTTACTTCCTGCAATTGTTGCGCCACTTAACTAAGTGTTCTAAATCCCCTCCCGGTACAATAGATATCATTACAGACGATCAGTTCACTATAATGTATGTCTGACTTCAATTAATAATTTATAAAGTATTTTATGCATTCATAAACTCAATATTTCTAATAGGATTATTACAACTGACATAAACTGACATACTCTGACCTTTTAAACAGACAGTGAAACCTACAAGAGTCTATAACAGAATATGTTCTCTTTGCTTGCATGAATAATGCTATCTCACTGATTGGTCCAACTTTTGCAATCGCTTTTTGAAGGTTTCAAATACAGCATCCGGAGACAACTACTAAGAGATGATACAATTCTCTTTATTTTATTTAGTAAGTAATTGGTACACCTACATACAGTACATTGCACGTGTGCGACTTAGCAAAAGCACACGGTCATATTTTATCTGTGTAATAACCGACACACTAGAGTGCTTTATAATTACTGACAGATATATCTTATTCGAATAATTGAAATCATTAGCTCCACTAGTCGATTTTGATGAATTCGTTAATAACGAAAATGAAATTAATTCGCTATATTGTTTATTTTATATCTTTTATATTTTATAGTATATTTCTTTTATTTTATATTTGTGCATTGAATACGCTTACGCTGTGTACTAAGAGGACTGAGCAATAAATGATATCCACAGTAACTTTTATCACATGATATGATGAATAGACAACTTGTGATTTCTCCCTCACATTCTGATTTCAAGCCTAGTAAAGAGTATATAGATGACATTAATATTAAAGATTATTTTAACACTTAATTGAAACATTCACATAAATAGTTTACCATAATAATTAGTACTACCTAACTAAATAAATAAATAGTTGAAAATACCTGAAAAGCATGTATTTAATATCACTAATTATTAATAATAATAATAGTAAAGGTTTAACGTCCCTTTGCTCCTACAAGGATGCTGTCAGGGACGTTATTGAGGTAGGCATATTAGTTAATTAGCCAAAACACCACAATTTTCAAAAATTAATTAAATACTCAACAATAACTACACTTGTGCTACAGATATTGAAGTTTATTATATAAAAATTTAATTTACACTAAAAGGTTAGATTTATTTTACAAAACTGCTACTGCAAATAGACATCATTACATTATGTCCATGCTAAGCTAAAACAGTTTAGAGCCAAAGACAAATTCTTCTATCGCTAATTAATACCTATATATTTATATTCTCTTCCTCTCTTCAGTGCTTTACTTTATTATTTGTTCTGTGTATTTAATAGATTGTTCTGGTGGTGTGGAAATGTTTGTAGTTGTCTGTTCAGCTTGACCCTAGCATCATCCTTAGCTGAGTAGCCAAATGTTAAATCTACATTTTATTGTACTTGATATTGACATTTTAGAACCGATTAAGTTGTGTATCAATTCATAATTCAGGAATAGTAATAGAGAACTTGAATCAGCGTTTAATATCTCATATCTGCTAATGTAGTAAAGGACTATAGAATAAAATCTATTGCTTCAAGTTTCATCAGTTCCTATAACGTCCTAAATCTTTGAGCAAAATTTAATATAATTTTTACAAATAACTGGAAAAGTAACTAAAACAATTAAATAAATCAATAACTAAAGACCCCAAGACATCTCGGGGCCTATTTTAATTATGCTACACGTGTACATTTGCACAGAATCAATCAAAGTTCCTCTAATACCAGAACTACGCAACTGTTCAGTTGTATTGAGACGCATTAATGTCACATCCACTCTGAGATTAGGTTCGTATCTTACTTCAACTGATATTAGGTTGGTGGCCTTATGTTGTAATTTATGACTTTACTGCAAAGAATTGGATTTGCTTAAAATCAAACCTGTTTTGTAATCGAAACGTCAGTTTAAATGACATTCTTTGGATTTGAAAGGGATGAAATTAAATTTATTATGTATTTATATAATTTTCTGACTCTCTCTGTGCACTGGCTACTGGCAGGTCCTTGGTATATTACGCCTCCACTCTTCTCTGTCTTCCGCTTTCCTCTTCACATCCACATATGAGTGGGTCTTTAAATCATCTAGCATACCTAATCTCGGCCTGCCTCTGCCTCTCTTTACTTCCATACTACCTTCTTTGACTTTTCTTAATAGACTTTCTCCCCTTAGAATGTGTCCTATCCATCTATTATTCATATTTCTTAATACATTTATCTACTGTCTAGGCCTATCTGTACCAACTCTCTCCAGAACTTCCGCATTTGTAACCTTTTGAGTCCAGCTAATTCTTCCCATTTTTCACCATATCCACATTTCTAATGCCTCTAGTTTCCTAATATCTTCCCTCCCTAAGGTCCATGTTTCACTTCCATATAATAGCATGGTTCAAACCAAGGTTTCCGCTATCTTTATCTTCTTGTCTCTCTTTAGACTTTTCAAAGAAAGTTCTTTCCTATTACTGAAGGCCACTTTTGCTTGTGCAATCCTAAATCCTATTTTATAGGATTTAGAAATTCTTCTTTCCATATTTTTTCTCATTCTTAATCGTCGTGATAAACTTTTATTGATTATTTTAGTGAACTGGAAAATTATATGTAGAAAATTTTTCTATTAAATTAATCCGTGTGCGCAATTAGTAAAAAATTTCAAATGATTTTATTGAAAGTAGACCTATATTTGCGTATCTCTGATGTCTATGAGATAATTTATTTTAAAAGAGTTGAGTTTTACAGTTCGTGGTACCCTCGTGTTGGTACCCTCGCAGGATCCATTATATGCCAAGACCTACAATGCGGAACAGAGAGAAAGAGAGAAAGAAAGAAACAAAGAGAGAGAGAAAGAGAGAGAGAGAGATGGAATCTAGCATTTTATTTTTTCTGGAATCCTAGCATATTTCAGTCTCACGAAAACATCAGTAGTTGCAAAGATTTCGAACAAAAAGACTATTAGCATTGTTTTTGAACTTTATGAATTGTAAAATTCTCTTACAAATAATTTTTAATTAATATTTTATCATAAATTTGGTGTATTTACGCTTATTGTAAGGATAATAAATCATTTTCACGATGTCTATTGAGAGTTCTTTCGTTTTAAATGTTGTACGTTTTTTGTTAGGCTAGTGCCCAGCGTCCCATAAAAGGGACATCATTTTTTCCAAGATGGTGAAATGAGAGTTTAATTTTCAAATTGGGCACCATTTCTGAGCACGAAAGGATGAACAAATAGCAAAAAGTTTAATGCTAATGAACAAAATTGAATTTTGGGCACTAATGGGCTAAATGTCACAGAGTTAAAACGATTTTTATCAGCTAATCAACCACTTCTTACATTCTGGTTTGCTTTGATTTATTAAAATCAATTCTTACTGAGTGACTAATTGCATTGAAGATTATTTTTAAACATTTAAGATTAGATTACTGTAATGGTCTTGCTTGTGATCGTTTCTAAGGTTACCTCTCTTCCATTTCTTTGTAGGAAGAACTTAATAGCGAAATCATCTTCAAGTTGGTGTATAGTCTTCAGCGTATATCTTATTCATTTACTCTATTTTACTTTAACTTGTTGTCTCAGGTTTAACAGATTCAATTAGAAAATCATCTAGTGAATCTGATCCTGCTCGACGTGACAAATATTCTCAGTGTGAGGTAACTTTCAGTGAAACAGATCAAGTGAAGTCAAGTAAGCAGTTTTTGAGTGACCGTCAGTTTCATTGTTCTCAGTTTGATAAAACATTCAGCAGTTATGGACGCTTGAAACAGCACATACGATGCAAATATGAGAACAACAGACAGCGTCATTGTACTCAGTGTGAAAAAACATTCAGGAACAAGCGAAACTGGAAGCGGCACATACAGTGCAAACATGAGAACAACAGACAACATTGTTGTACTCTGTGTGATAAATCATACAGCATTAAATCATATCTCACTCAGCATATCAAACACGTGCATGGAGATAAGAAATATAAATGTGACAAGTGTGATTACAGTTCTAGTTACAGACATAAAGTAAATGATCACATCTCAGCTGTTCATTTAGAGGAGAAACCTCACGAGTGTCCACAGTGTAACTATTGCTGCTCACGGAAGGATGCTCTAACAGCTCACATACGTTTTGTTCACAATCAAGAAAAATCATTTGAATGCTCTTCTTGTGATAAGAAATTCTCAAAACGTCAAGCTCTAGATTGTCACTGGAGATCAGTTCATTGTGGAGAAAAACCTTTCATGTGTGATCGGTGTGATTATAAGTGTTCAAGAAAGGGTGATCTTACCCGTCACAAGAAGTGTGTCCATGATAAATTACGTCGTTTTGGTTGTGCTCAATGTCAATACATGTCTTCAACAAAGAGTCTACTCAAGGCACATTGGATGATTGTACACTATCAACAGAGTCCCCACACTTGTACAGAGTGTGGTAAATATTTCAGTTCAGACTATTATCTAAGGAGACATCAAAATGCTGTTCATAAGCGACTTAAACCTCATCCTTGTAATCAGTGCAGTAAAGCGTTCAGTACATCTTCAACTCTCAAATTACACGTTAATGTTGTACACAATGGAATTAAATCCTACTCGTGTGCAGAGTGTGGCAATGCATTTTCACAGAATGGCAATCTTCAACAACACGTCAGAGCTGTGCATCATAGGGATTAACCCTATTCTCTAATATTTTATTGACCCGTTTATAATGAAATAAAGTTTATTTGTAGAAAAGTATCTTTTTTTAATTTTTAGTAGTAGTATCGTTTATTTCTTCATCACAGCACAGATTATACAAACAATAGGAACGTGCATGTAGTCAGACAAACAAACAACAATACGAAAGACGATACCATAAAAAAGCCATAGCTCTGTTCGGCAATACCATAATTAGCAGCTATAGCAGAGTCTACTAAGTCTGAATACAAAAATTTCTATTACATTACTAATTACAGTAAAACCGTTGGTATCCATACAATTGAACATTTTCAAATTAGGAATTGGCCACACACTGGCAAGTGAAACTGAAAATAAATGTTAAAAACATCTCTAAATTATTGCAAATTAAATAAGTAAACTAGGTTCACATCTCTGAATAGCAAAAAACTAACTATTTAAACTAAACTTTAGAGTGCAAAGAAAAATAATAAAACAAGAAAATGAAAATACAATGAAACAAATGTAGTGTCTAGTTAACTACTACAAGCGTTCAAGGAGAGCTTTACTAGTATAAATACATAAAGGCTAAATTAATATTGATTAAATATTAAACTAAAAAATTATTTCTTGAAATTAGAAATAAACGTAGCATTTTTTATAACATCTGGCAAATTATTCCACAGTTTTGGACCGTGTACAGATATGCATTTAGCTCGTATATTTATACGTGAGAAGGGAACAATGAATTCATTAACATTTCTCATGTAATAATTATTATTCTCTACAGAAGTTCTAGATATTACGAATTCATTGCAAGTTAATGGTAGCCAATTATGTTTACATTTTAACATAAATAACACTGTGTTCTAGTAATTAATATCAGCCAATTTCAAAATAGAAAGGTCCTTGAATATTGGAGACGTATGTGATAAATAATTACAATTATTAATAATTCTAACTGCACGTTTTTGTAGGACAAATAATTCTTTTAGAGCAGAAATGGATGCACAACCCTACATAATGTTGCAGTAAGTTAAGTGAGAATAGATAAAACTATAGTATATGTTTAGCAGTGAACGTTTGGGCAATTTAAACCTAAGTCGCCTAAGAATATATAAAGCTTTTGAGACTTTTGTAGATACTAGCGAAATATGACGCTGCCAAGTGAATTTTTAGTCAATCATTACTCCCAAAAATTTAGTGAAATCAACTTCTGCAATTTTGACATCATCAATAAACAAGTGATACTGGTAAACCATCACAGTCAAGGGGTATTTTCTTGTAACCAAATAACATAAAATTAGTTTTTGATATATTTAGGGATAAACAATTTGCTTTAAACCAGTCGGTCAGATATATTAGTTCAGTATTAATAATTTGCATTAACTTAAATATATATTTAATTGCACGTGAACTGCATAAGCTGTCTGATGATATATAACGATTGCTCTTTTGTTTATTTAACACAGCAACACAGTCAGGGACTGTTCACAAAATTCTTTAGTCCAGCCTCTCATTGCTCAATAATAAAATATTATAAATCACAATCTTGAAGATTGACGTTTAATAGAGTATGATTTGCTGGTTTTTTTCAGTTGAAGAGAACGTTAACATCAGAGATAGGCAGTGTGGGCACAGTCATGGTTGTCGTTGTTGTTGCTGTATTGCTAACGAAAGAGGGTCATCGAGTATCTACATCATGTGTTGTACATGTAGATGCAATGCCCTCATATTATGTGTTTAAAACTGATGCATTAAAAAAATTCGCAGTATAACACAATCTCTAGATTTAAACATTGTTTGTGTTTGAAATTTCGATGTTTATTCCAAATAATATTATGTAATTGGTTTTCTGTATCACCGCCGGTTACAAAGATAACTGGGGGTTTATATTATCGCAATTTTTCCATTGTTACATAATGTTGATTTCGTTATTGCCTTAATAGTCTTTGATAAACTTTAATAAACTTGAATTGTCAAGTTCAATTGATCAGTAATGGCTAGATGACAGTGTAAAAACCATCCGGAGAGTTTCTGCTATGTTGCGGATATTACACTACTAGCAAACAAGCTTCACGACGCATGGAAAAGGATCGAAAATGCCACGTGGCTTATCGTCTCTACTCTGGAATGCCAATTGTAGATGAGGCCAAATCCTGGGCGCCACATGGTATCTGTGCAACCTGTCGCGTCTCACTGGAAGCATGACTAGGGTGAGTCGCACGGCAAAGCATTTTGCAATACCTCGATTTTATAGAGATACGCAAAATCACCGAGATGATTGCTACTCTTGTTCAATCAATCTCAAGTTGTACCGTAAATCGAAAGAAAGAGCCGCTCTTGACTACCCGTCCATGTCTTCTTCAATAGCTCCTGTTGCTCAGAGTGAAGCATATCCTGTGTACTGCCCGCCCAAAGAGGATGATGATGATGAAATTGACAATGAGATCCCAGAGTCAGCTTCAGAAGATATAGAAGATCCAATCATCTCATCTCAACAATCAACTCATCTCAAAATGCCCAAACCATTTCTTTCGTTTAATATTTGTAACAATTTCTGTAGCCTGGCGCTTACCAACCGAATTCCTTATCTGACCTTAGTTTGCATCTTATTTCTATGTTGTTTTTAAAGACACGTGTAGAACAATGTTGGTCTATTTTTCAAGCAGTGGCAGGTACATTCACGAATTTTGATTTCATTGAATATGGGATAAATTTAACTTACGAGGATGCGAATTGCGAACCAGCTTAGCAGAGATTATTAAAAAATATTCAATGGATAAGTATCATCACGGATAAGCAGGTCATTAATATTCGTATTTCCACTTTTAGTCCAGACGTAAAAACTTATAAGTAATAAATTGTAATTATATATTTTTTAAAATATCTATTTCTATACTAAATTTATTTTATTAATACAAACAAGGAGCTTTTATGAATTCTTTATTCCAATCTTGCAGATTCAGATTTATACGATTTTGAAAGCTTTTTTAACTTGACTTTTCACAGTCAAATACGAGCCTTGTTGCTCTGGCTTGTATATAATGCCATATAGAGCTTCACCTGTAGCGCTCCAACCGCATTTCCATTCTAAAATTTGTATTTCTAATTTCTATTCTTTTCTTAGATATTAGGCCTAATATTTACGAAAAATTTTGCTAAATTTTATTGAAAATTTTAATAATGGAGAACTAATTCAAAACCGTTCGAAAATATTTCTAACTTTTCGTTGAAACCAGTGACGTAAACCATGTTATTTCTGCTTAAAAATATAAAACAATAAAGTAACGCAAAAGGATTAGATTTTTGATAAACAAGAACTTGAGTAGGATAGCTTTGTTGTTTTGTAAATATTAAAGTATTAAAATTTAATTAACATAAAAACAAAAATTCTTTAAAAATATGCAAAATAAGGAAATGACGCGTGGGAGAATCGTATCCGTAAGATCGGAATTATTGGTTGGGTAGAAGTCTGATAAACCGGGAAATTTCATGTGTAAAGCCACATTTATATTCGTTAACTATACACTATAGTTTATATTCGCCCTACAGCATTTTTCTAGTTGCGTCACATGTCCCGCAGAAGGCCGGGCTTAGGCAACGAATGTGTACTCTCAAAAAAAATTTCCGGCCCCCCCTTAAAAAATTCCTGGATCCGCTCCTGGGTGCCGACTTAGCTTAACTTCGATTATTGACTGTCAAATAAACCAAGTGGGCTAAATTCCGCCTTTTTTAACATTGAAAATTGACTTTTTTAAATGTAGATTTAAATCGAAAAATTAACTAATTTTATTTTCTCGACAGATTTCTAAGGTGCCAAGGAAGTTATTGTAGGGCTACAAATATCAATAAGTTAAATATTAATCATGTGTGTAGGGCAAATAAAGCCAAAACAAAAGCTAAGGTCAAATTTAATGTTTGTTTCCTGCTCGATAGCATATCAGTGACTGGACTAGTACTGAAAATAAAATATACACCTACTGATCTGCTCTCGAATTGTCAACATGAAACCGGCTCAACCTACACAGTAAATTGATATACCAGATAGATTGAAATACAACAGACAAAGTGAAAAAAATACCAAATTGTATGCCTGCTTAATTTTTCTTGTGAGGTGAATATTTGTCAAAACGTTTTAGAAGTGGCTACTTGCAGTTAACTTCATTAAGGTTTTTACGACTATGGTTATGTAGTATTGTAGTATGTCATCTTGTCTTCTAGGCTGTAATCATTTTATTGTGAATTGTGATTTTTATTTAATTAAAAATCTAATTTATTTAATTTAATTTATATTCTGTCACGGATGTTCAGATTTTGTATATTCTAAACTAGCAATAAGATGCCAATTGCTCAGATCAACTGCAGTACAATGTCTGGAAAATCTTCAGTAAAGTTAGAAATTGAACCATCATGTGTCGCTGCTGTAGATGATGATTTTAATGAACAATCGTCTCTGAGTGAAGATTGTTTACCAGTAGGACGCGAAAGTGAATCTGCCGTGAAAGAGGAAGTGACAGAGTTTACAGATGTCAAAGTTGAGGATTTCACAGATTCAACTGATTGTAAATCTGAGGATGTTTTACAAGACATATTGTTTGAGTTTTGTTCAGCTTCATCTTTACCTTCAAGCAGTCAGTTGTGTGCTTCTGAATGTCTCAACACTTCTCTACAGAGTTGTGCACAGCCTCAACCTGAGGGTCTTGTGTCTAGTAATCAATTTTCTGAAGTGCCAATTGTGACAGGTTTGTACTTTTTATGGTTGTTAATTAAAAAATTTGTTTTTTCTGGTGCATTCTATTTACTGCATACTTCTATATGTATACTGAGATGATCATGAGACTAGCAGATCTGAATGAGTTGAATGCTGCTATTCCTGACATTGCCCTATGACGAGGAACTGGATGTTAAATACTTTTGATTCAGAGATTGAAGCTGACGTAAAAGTTAGGGATAGAGTGATAAACAGTCTTTGCTATGCAGATAACACAACGTTGATCACAGACAATGAAGAAAAAATGAAGACAGTGATAGAGAGAGTATGAACCAAAAGCCTGAATGCGAATACTTGAATAAAGTAAACACTAAGTCCAGTGCAGAATTGAACTCATCTGAACTTAACGGGAGTTTGATTCTAGTTGTAATTTAAGTATTTGTTCTTCTAGGTCCAACAAGTTCAGGGGCTGGATAGTGTTCCACTGAATTTAGAAAAAGAATTTTGTTTTGAAAAGCATCTTTAAATAAATTGGAGAAAATTCCGGAGAAGCTAAGGAATGTGTCGGAACTCGAAAGTCAGACTAATGAAGACTTAGTCATTTCAGTGGTAACTTAAAGCTGATAAAGCTAATGCTAAAGTCAGTTTCCTCACTCGAAAGTGATGTCAATGATGGGCGAGCCCAGAATTTTATCCAAGCACATACTGATCCGCGGTCGAGTATCTTACCGACTTCGCCAATGGCTGGAACCAGTGACGAAGCTACAGAAGCATGGACAATGAAGAAATATAAACAGGATAAGATTAATGCTTTTGAACTGAGCTGTTGTTGTCAGTTGTTACGACTTCAATGAGCTGACAAAATATTCCGTATTAACGAAGGAATGGGAGAGTACTCGAGTTAATCACCTTAAATTAAATTTTATTTTTATTTTAAAGTTTTAATTAATTATCTATTTAACTCATTCATGAATTTATTAATGAATCAATTAAAGAATTAATTAATTACTTAATTAGCGCAGTACTAAATTTCATGCCCCCACGCACACTTTGTTGATTAAGTTAAAGGTGACCGGGTATTAGTGCATAAGTGTAGAGCGTGTATCCTTTATGATAGTCCTCTCTGTGAATCTGATTGCCTTCAATGGAGGTATCTATGGAAAACAAACAACATGGCATTTTAAAATAATTTTTTAGTTAAAAGTTGAAATAATTTTTAAAAATTAAGCTTTACAGTACTTAGAAATAATAATTATGGTGGTGTTAGGAATTAATACTAACTTTTAGAAGAGTTTTGGATTTACTAATAAAATTACTCATTATAAACTGGTTTGATCAAGTTTTGTTTATCTCTGCTATTTTTCAGTAAGCAAAACGGCATTTGATTTTTTGTACTCAATCTGTTTTTTAGCTTTTTTACTGTCACTAACTATCCCGATTACGAGCCGGAAATAAATCCATAAATTTCTGGGAGACCAGACGTCTCGAGAAGTGGTGGCATTGGGGCTCTGTGCACTTGAATAAGTTACTTTTTGTTGGAAATTTCTCTCAATATATTTGTCTCTTTAGAGTAGTTTAAGAAATAACTTTTAGCTACAAGTATGAAAAGGGGCTACCAATAAATTAGGAGGGAGTCAAACAATGAATTCAAAGGAAGTAGATAAGAGGAAACTAAGTATGGGGGCAAGTGATTGTGAAGTATATTATAAGGCAGTGTTGGAGAACGAAAAGGCGGTTCAGTGTGCATTATGTGAAACTTGGATTCAATCGTTTGCTTTAGCATGAGAGCAGATACTTACAATCTCCTGAATCAGGAATGCATACAGTGGTTTTGTGTGCGGTGCAACACAAGGGCAGTTAAACTTCTGATGGGTATGTCAGTATTGGAGGAAAGGCACGGTAGAGTAGAAGAGGATCAAAGACATACACAAAAACAGAGTGGGTAGTGCAAAGGCTAAATAATTTGGAATCGTGTAGAGGAGGTGAAAACGTTAGTGGAGAATAGCGTAAAGTAGGCATAAAGCAGTGGTATGGCAAATAAGGGGATGTGAATTATGTAAGGAGATCCTTGAAAAGGTAGAGATTGAAAGGCGTAAGATGTATCTAGTGATAATGGGAGTAGAGGAGGGATATATTTGACGAAGAGATCATAGAGGACATTCTGGTCAAACTCATTGGAACAAAGGGGAAGAACAGCAGTAGTATGCTTGGATAGGATGGGGAAAAGTCAGAGAAAGTCAGACCTATCAGAATTAGCCTGAGCTATGTCGAAACCAAGTATGAAATTTTTGAAAAGTCCAAAGATTGGAAGAATTATGGGGAGTATAAGAGAGTATATTGTGAGCCTGATTTAACAAGGAAGCAACAAAATGAGGATAGATACTAAGAACAGTGTTGAAGGAATTACGTGATGGGGGATAAGAATGTGAGAATTGGGAGGCGAAAGTTAATAAAAGACGTAAATGGAGCCGAGGTGGTAGTGTTTTTTATACCTCGGAATTAGATAAACACATAGGATCTGCTGATCTGAGTCTACTGTCATTGCCTAAAAGGGATGAGAATGAAGTGTGAGAGTATATAAATTGTATGTTCTTTAGTGCAAGAAGTAAATTGGCAAGATTCAATTTTTATCATATGATATTACTGATTGAAAAATATAAATTGGATGTTATCGGAGTCTGTGAAACATGGATAAATGAGAATATCTCTAACAGTGAAATATTCTTACCTCGATTTCGATTTCTCAGGAAGGATAGAGGCGAAATTAGTGAGAAGATGGGTGGTGTTTGTTAGGGTTCAATACTGGCAGTCAGAACTAATAATTGGTGTGTGTTACAAGGTCCAAATTGCTCTCTGCAGGAACAAACCTAATTGTTCAATGTGTTAAAAGTGTTTGAGCATAGGAAGAGAAGAGTATTGATGATGGGAAATTTTAATTTTCTTGACATAAATTGGGATGTTCATAATTCAGATAAACATGAGCAGGAGTTTTGAGTCTAGTGCTGGATTGCTGCTTTTTGCAGCGTGTTAAGGAAGCCACAAAAGAGTACATATTTTTGATTAAATTGTAACATTTGGTTTACAGCCTTTTTGCGTCTTAAAATTACAATGTGAGGAATTTCAGAAGGTACGTCTATCTTTTGAAAAAATTATACAAAACGTGTTCAAGTAATTCTATTCATTAACTCGGTAAATGTATCAATGTGAAACTTAACAGTAACTCTGATTGTAAGGATATACTAATTAATTGAGTTAAAATTCTATAGATCTACCGACTTGTATGGAAATGATCTGCCTCTGAACGTATATTAAGTTTGATTCGCGGATGTTTAACTGGTCATCATCATCATCATCAACATCATCATCTCCCCTTTAGTCCCAGTTTAACTACGTTCAGGATACGAACAGACCTTCTCCACATCTCTCTCTCCCATACCATGTTATCAGTCAAACCCAGATTAAACTCTTCCAATCATTTATTATATTTAATACTATACAATTGAGTTAAAATTATGTCACATATTTGTGTTGTGCCTTCTGATCGTGTATTTTAAATTTCATAGGTTGATGTTTAACTTGAAATTACATTAGTATTGATGTTTTATATTATGAATTAATAATTATATTAATTGATGTTTAACTTGTAATTACTTATATATTTGCACAGATGTCAGCACTTTCAAGGTGATGCCACTACTACGTAACTGTTCAGTCGTACTGAGACGTGTAGATGTCACCTCCACTCTCTGTTCAAAGAAGCTGTCAATTGGCGTTCCTCAAGGCTCAATCTTAGGTCCTCTTTTATTTCTAATCTATGTGAATGATGTGCAGTATGCTTGTTTTAATGCGTCTTTAAAACTTTTTGCAGATGATTCAAATCTATTTGTAATAGGTAAAAATCTTATTGAATTGTACCAATCAGCTAATTTGGCCTGCTCTGAAATAAGCCTCTGGTTAAAATACAATCGATTAACAGTAAATTGCGCCAAATCGGCGTATATACTATTCCATCCTAAAATTGACGACGACAGTTTTATTAAATCTAATGATCTCTGCATCAAACTAAATAACAGCCTAATTAATAGGGTTCATGTTACAAAATTTCTTGGAATACTACTTGATGATAAACTCTCGTTTAAAGATCACATTAATTTTCTAATCTCAAAGGTAAGTCTAAATGGTATGCTTTACAGACGAACAAGCTTAATTCCCATGAACTGTCGCAGAGATCTTTATTTTGCCCTCATTCATTCAAGATTTCAATATGGAATTGAAATTTATGGTAAAACGTCTTTAAATCGGTTACGTCCACTCCATATCTCTTGCAATAGAGTTCTAAGAACCTTGCAAAATCAGCATAAATTCTATCATGTTAATCAATTATACATTAACTATGGCACTTTATTAACTTTGTAAATTATCAGTCTGTAAAATTATCTGTAAGAGTCTCAATTATAATGGTGTAATGTCGTTAGCAGTTAGAGATATATTCAGCACTCTACAGTTAAGTCATCCTTATGATACCAGGCTATCGAACACTAATTATATATATTCAAATTCTAATCCTACTTTTTAAATCCTATAGTTTTGATTGTAGTTTTGAATGGAACAAAATCCCTACAGTGATACACAATTCTCACTCCATTAAATTGTTTGAATCCAAATTAAAGAGCTACTTTAGTTCATTGTTATAATAAGTTTCATTGTCATAAGCATTAATCTGTAATAATACAATATCATGGGTTTCGTTGAGTGCGTTTCAACATTGATTATTTTGATTAGTTCGTTCGTTGAAATCGTATACTGGGCTATCTTGTTTAATTATTTATAGAATTTTTCTTAAGTTTCAATTTTGAACTAATTAAGTACTACGCTGTGTTTCTGTTTAGTTCTCTGTGTTTCTCTGTAGTGATTCTCTGTTGCTTAGATTTATTGGCAGAAGCAATATTTTCTTTTTAAATTCCTGTTGTTATTATTTCAAGCTGTAGTAACTAGAATTTATTTCACTTGTACTTCAGGTTTATTTCGATTGCCTAGTTATTTTGTAATTTCTATGATTGAGGGGTGGTCAACTAGATAGGTTACTTGTGACCTCTTTGACGGCCTTGTTTTTGTATGTCACCGTATATTTTGAGTGTATCGAAATAAAACATAGTTCTCTGTTCAGGTTCTTGTCTTTTAACCAATTATATTAATCACTGGTTAAAATCTGTGAATCTAAACAACGATTTCTTATTCTCTGAGGTCTTGTCATGTAATGCAAGAAGATGTATGACATTGAGTATTGACAACTATTCCATTCATTAGATAAGCTACATTCGTTTTTGTTGACAATTTTTCATTTCTAATATTTCTAGTTTTTGTCAGAACTGTGATATTTTCATTCTGTTTTCAAGTCAACTCGCTGAGATAATACTCTCTCTCTCTGTCTCTCTGTCTATGTCTGACAAGTTTTGAAAGAGACTCTATTCTCTGTTCTCTATCTCTCCACTCACTCTACTTCTCTCTCTCTCTCTCTCTCTCTCGTCACTTACCGCACCCACCCTCACATATCAGTTCATCATCCCAAGAGAGTCTACCCGTGCCACGGCCCCCTGATGTGCTGTATCCGTCAGACCAGAGCTCAGCTCTGAGTTACTGAATGTTCTCACTCTCCCTAGATCGCTGGACTGTAACGTCGATATAGTCGAACCAACAGCTTCTCTGCCCCTGGCAACTACACCAGAAGAAATTCTTAAACCAGCATCTGCCTGCCACCCACTTATCGGCTGACTGTTTACGCGATTATTACCAGTTGTCATAGACCTATACCAACTTGATGATATTGCATTTAAAAACATTAAAAGTAATGCAGCTTATTACTACGTTATGAAAGGTATTTGACATCTAACTATGAATACTCGCACTCAAAGTAAAGAATATATATATATGAATACTCGCACTCAAAGTAC
Source organism: Enchytraeus crypticus (assembly GCA_905160935.1). Lineage (NCBI taxonomy): Eukaryota > Metazoa > Annelida > Clitellata > Enchytraeida > Enchytraeidae > Enchytraeus > Enchytraeus crypticus. The sequence continues at coordinate 2,190,098 of CAJHZI010000416.1, read as the reverse complement.
AATATATATATATATATATATATATATATATATATATATATATATATATATATATATATATATATGTATGTATGTATGTATGTATATATATACACAAAATGCTACATATTGAACATTCTAATGAATAATTGAGCTGATTTGATTCTGTTTGTCACTTGTAAGCTACGAGGTTTGCATTGCTTAACTGTACTTGTATGCTAAGTGTTATTTCTTTGCGTTTACTTTTCTTTTTTTGTATCTTTGTTCGAAACTACCATGCATTGGTGAAATAAGTCTATATAAGCAAAATCCTTCAAGAATAATGGTATATCACAAGGAATGTTATAATTATTTTAAAGATCCACTCGTAAGTTTATAAGAAGAGAAACATGGACGACGAGAAAAGTGGAGGCGTTTTATACCTTGGTCTTTCCAGTAGGCAGTGCACTAAGAGAGAGATATACACACACATATATATATATATATATATATATATATATATATACATGTATATATATATATATATATATATATATATATATATTATTTCACAACATGAAGTTACACATCGTATCTTAGATTGATGATAAAATCTGGCACTGGATTTAATCTGAAATTATGGACAATTTCTAACCCGCATGTATGTATTGAAATAATTAAAGACCTATAAAATTATATAGTTCAAGAGTTATGTTTAGGACTACAGTGTAAACACAGCTTTGGTGTACATTAATACTGACTTGTCAATATCAGTGAAGTTCTTGTTGAAATTTAATATATCTGCTGTTGAAAATGCTGTCAGCTGCATTAATATTTTTATTGTATTTTTGTCTTAATTAAGTAACGTTTATTTCTCAGATTCCAGTAGAAGAAGATCTTCAAGTGAATCAGATCCTGCACGACGTGACAAAAGTTCTCAGTGTGAGGTAACTTTCAGTGAAACAGATCAAGTGAAGTCAAGTGCACAGTGTAAACACTTGAGTGACAGTCAGTTTCATTGTACTCAGTGTGATAAAACATTCATTAGGAAAGATCACTTGAAGCGTCACATACAGCGCAAACATGAGAACAACAGACAGCATCACAGTACTCTGTGTGATACATCATTCCTTTTTAAATCATGTCTCACTCAACATATCACACTCGCGCATGGAGATAAGAAATATGAGTGTGACAAGTGTGATTTCAGTGCTACGTACAGTGGTAGGGTAAGGAAACACATCTCTGCTGTACATTTAGATAAGAAACCTCACGAGTGTCCACAGTGTAACTATTGCTGCTCACGGAAGGATACTCTAACATCCCACATTCGTTTTGTTCACAATCAAGAAGAATCATTTGAATGTTCTTCTTGTGATAAGAAATTCTCAAAACGTCAATATCTAGATCAACACTGGAGATCAGTTCATTGTGAAGAAAAACCATTCACATGTGATCAGTGTGAATATGAGTGTAAATTGAAAAGTTCTCTTACAAGGCATAAGAGATTTGTTCATGACAGGATACGACGTTTCGGTTGTGCTCAATGTCAATACAAGAGTGCAACAAAGAGTCTACTCAAGACACATTGGATGATGGTGCACTATCAACAGAGGCACTCTTGTACAGAGTGTGGTAAATATTTCAGTTCAGACAATAACCTACGGAGACATCAAGATGCTGTTCATAGGCGACTTAAACCTCATTCATGTATGGAATGTAGTAAAGCTTTCAGTGCAGCTTCAGATCTCAAAATACACGTTAAAGCTGTACACAGAGGAATTAAATCCTACTCGTGTTCAGAGTGTGGCAGGAGATTTTCATATACTAGCCATCTTTTAAGACACATCAGAACTGTTCATCATAGGGATTGACCCTGTTCTAAGATAAATTATTGACCCATTTATAATGAAATAAATTTATTTGTAAAAACTTATCTTTAAATCCACGAATAAGCTGTCTAGTGATATATAACTATTGTTCTTTTGTTTATTTAACACAACAACACAGTCTGCGACTGTTCACAAAATTCTCTAGTCCAGCTTCTCAGTGCTCAGCAATAAAAATATCCTACATCACAATCTTAAACATTGACGTTCAGTAGAGTATGACTTACTGTTTTTTGTTGATGAGGTCAGTTAGGTTAATAGTTAATTTAATATCAGAGATGCCGTCAGGATTGTTGATGTTTTACCATCTAAGCGCACACCTTTGATGGATAAGAACTTTATAATTAGAATGCTATATAAAGACTCATTAAGTTTTTTTAAACAATGTCTGCTTATGTTTATTACTTTCTATATTGCCATTTGTGTGTGTGTACGTTTTCTGCGGTATGTCAGATTTCATGTAATAAACGAATATAATATGTGTTGGTGTATTGCGACCGAAAGAGAGGCATCGTTTACATCATCCTCCCTTGAGTCACGGTTTAACCGGGGTCGGGATACAAATAGTCTGTCTCAAATCCTCTCTGCCCTATACCACAACACCAGTTAATCCCCTATTTGAGACCTTTATTCGTTTAAATTTTGTAGCAATTTCTGGAGCCTAGGCGCTCACCAACCGAATGGCCTTTCTGACGTTGGTATGGAGCATAGTGCCTTAGTTGCCTTCTACGATACGTGCAGTCACCGGCTGGTCAATTCTTCAACAACCCGGACACAACACGGGAAATGTCTCTGTATTATGTGATCAAAACTGGTGCATTAAAGTACTCACTGTGAAACACAACCTCTTGATTCGAACATTGTTTCTGAATGAAATTTCGATGTTGATTACAAATATGTAATTGGTTTTGCTGTATCATCACCGGTTACAATGATATTTGAGATTTACTATTATCACAATTTGTCCATTGTTATACAATGTTCATTTAGATTTAGATGCCACATGATAAACTGTAATCGTAACTATTTCACATTTGACGTCCCTGACATCATCCTTGTATGAGGAAACGGACGTTAAACCATTATTATTATTTTTTACCCCGGTGTAAAGAACCTGGGGTTTGATAAAAACGATTCAACCAATACGTGCTGAATCGCCGCCCGGCTACTCGAGGTCATCAAACGGCTTAAAATAATTATTGAAGCAGACTGCATTAAATCTTTGCAAAGTCATGGAAAGCCTTTGCCAAAGAAAAGAAGTCTCTCGCTTATCGCCGGTTTGCTCGGCAATAAGTCTGCCTATGCCATTAATAAAGTCAGCTCCTTCGGGATTCATCGGGCCCATGGTTTCAATGGCCACCGGAACAACTTCATATCCTAAGGACAGATCACGTTATTTATCCAACTTCCTAGAGGCGGCATGAACAGCAGCTCCACCGGCTGTGACTGAAGTCGTATTCAGGTATGAGTTTGCCATAGTGTAAATGACCGTGACGTCCCATACGGCACATTTACCGTTGCACCAGGGCACTAAAGTCAAGCCGTCCGGACGCTTGCTGTCTGATCTGGACAACCCACTTGGTTCCTTAGAGGAAGGGATGCCTGCTCTTGAAAGTGCTCGCCATATTAAGTCATTTAAATTGTGATGGCGAGACATTCTACCTGACTTCGTTTGCAGGAGAGGCCGTGGAGACCTAAAGCGTCGACTTCATAACCGCAGGGGCACATGTGAGGCTCGCAAGTTTTCGCCCCTAAACGGAAACTAACGGCTACTCGAATCGCCTCATTGTCAAAAAAAAACAAGAAGCAACAGGGAGAGCGTGAAGCCAGTCACTGCTTCTTTTGGTTGATACAGCTAGGAGTCGTGCTCTGTCTACTGCATTGGACTGGGATTCTAACAGACTGGTATAAATCCGATCCACTATAAGACGGTACCATGATTTCTGGTTACTGACTGAGGTAGAAGGTGGAGCACTGGAGGTGAGGCTTTTGGACCAAACTGACAACGCAACGTCAAAGGATCTATCGGCAGAAAGGGAGCACTTATGAAGGATGGCGTCTTGCAACTGCCTCGTTCCCATCGCTGATGCCAAGAAGGCTGAAGGCGCGATATGGGAAACAAGACGAATTCCAAGACCACCTTGGCTCACCGGTAAACTGGCTTGCTGCCACTGCAAATCAGACAAATCTGCGTTGATAACGGCGCCCAAACAGGCATTGCCTAAGAGCCTCGTCGTAGTCTAAAAGCCGCGTATTAGAGAAGCTCGGACTAGAGCGCAGAATGTGCAAAAGTTTAGGGGCACTTAATGAAAAGCGAAGGATTGTCAAAGCATCATGAGCGGCTAGCGACTTCAAGCGCGATGCTGAACGTTTGAGAACCTCCAAGCGACTAGATAAAGCGGTGGTAGTAGCTTCTTCTCCAGAGAGTGGCGCGCCGAGTAGAGCACTATGGGATACGCCCATTGGCACAAAGGATGACAAAACTGAGTTGTCCGGAGATTTGCAAACTGATGATATGACTTCGCACTTGGTATGATTCAACTGAAGCCCAAATTCTTAGCCTCTGTCGATGATAGTCTGTACATCATTTGCAATCGACGACTCGCAACCACCAAGAGTAATGTCATCTAGGTATCCCACCGTGAGAGCGCTTGAGAGAGAAGTAAGGAGAGGGTGAACAGTCAAGCAAAACAGCATGGGCCCTAAGGGATCCCCTTGTTGGACTCCTTCCTGTGATTCAATGCACCAGTCTCCGAACTTCAACCACGAAGGGCTTGAGTAAGCTAGATGGCAGAAACTATACAGCTCTGGAATCGTGTGATGTATTTCGCTGAGCATTCGTGATCTACTCAAGCAATTAAAAGCATTACAGAAGTCTAGCTTTACCACGAAGTGAGCAGCTGGCATTGACTCAGCGAAACGGCGAGTAGCGTGAACAGCTGCCTCACAGCCACCTGGAATACCAGCTCCAAGTTGAATTGGGCTCAAGTAATCGTTGAGAGCAGACACTGCATAGCGATTTGCGCATTTAGCGGCTAAACGACGCCAAGTGTAACCCACTGCAATGGGGCGAATGCCGCCAGATTTCTTATGGAGTGCAAAGAGCTTACCACCAAACAGCAACGGTTGGACCTCAGGGGGGCAAACACCACTAAGCAGGAGATTCACGAAAGAAGTCAAAGCGGTCAAAAATGTCCCAGCCGACTCTCTACAAGTCACAAGCTCCAGAAGATGCTGAGGGCGAAAGCCATCAGGACCACCGGCTGAGCCTGCTGGAAAGCTACGTACAGCTTTGACAACATCCTGCTCTGAGACTTGAATGGGCGGAGTCTCCATTGAGTCCGGAAGGGGTGCCATTATACTGCTACTAGCTGCGGGTGGATGCTTGGCCTTAAGGATATTGAAAGTGTTATTATTATTATTTACTTGAACAGTAATGGTTAGTTGACAGTGTATATGAATGTCCCAATAGCGCAATAGTTCGAGGTGTAGATAACGTCGATAAAGGTGTAGATAAGTTTTAAATGACAGACCCTGAGGTGAATTGAACCCTCGTGGGTTCGAATCCCAACATCGCTGATCTGAGAGTAAAATCTCGGATATTCACTGGACTAACTACACGGAAAATGGACAGAATTGCCTAACGGATTTAACATTTGATATTACAAGTGATAGATATCAACGTAGTTGATCATTTCACTATAATTGTTATAGCTTCAAAATAGAGTTATCTGTTATTTATCAACTATATATATTCCGCCCCTAAAGTTACGAATAGACCGAATATCTACATGTACTATATATTTTATATATATTATTCATTCTGCTTTTCATTCTGTCTTGAGGCTTCATTTGAATGCCCTATAGTTATGTTGTGAAGAGGGGCGTGGTCAGGCTTCTGTCATGGGAGGATTTTCGAATATGGAGACGGATACTGGAATCGTTGGTATGCTTGGGAGGAATCACGCCTGAACCGAAAAGAGGGTCTGTGGGACATTTGTCCCCTGCAGCAGGGTGCAGGGGCGGTGTCCTGGTAGGGGTATGGGGGCTTCAGCCCCCTGAAGCTGAAGCACTTTTGTAAATAATGTATATTTTTGGTAGATTATTCATTTTGCTTTTCATTTTCTGTCTTAGGTTTCATTTGAATGCCCTATAGTTGTATTGTGAAGAGGGGCGTAGCCAGGATTCTACAGGGCCTTGTCGGCCTAGTCCCACAAGGCCCTGTAGGAACATCATTGATATTATTTATTTTCTCAGATTTAACTCGCGGTTAGATGAATGTCAAGAATCATTCATTAATTCTACAAGGTTCCGTGAAGGCCAAGTAGGAACATCACGTCATTAATTTGACCTGCCACGTGGTATAGTAGGCCTACATATTGGAGTAGGCCTAAGTATCTGAGTTAAGTTTAACCATACTAATTTAAACTTTATTAAAGAGGCCAAAATTTATAGTAAAATTTTAAATTCCAAAAAAGTATAAAAGCATGTGTATATGAGGCGAACATTCTTTTAGCAGCTTAGTTCAGAGACTTAAATTAGACTTTTAATTTTAATTTTCGTTCTTAATTAAAATTAAATGGCGTAATATGAATCTGATTTAAGAACGGGTACAAATTTTATACCAAAGTAATTTGTTTCTTTCGCGAATTAGTAGTAGGCCTACTGTTAGTTTTTGCTTAAGATTACTTGTATTTGTCAAGTACTTCGTACTCATTATTTAAATCAAATTGTAATCAAAGTTACATGTATGTTAAAAGAATATTTGAAGTTTCCATAACATTTCAGTGAAGTGATATCAAGTATTAAATTGTAAATATGAAAGATATTGATGAATTTGTTAAAATTTATAAATTAATAAATTAAAGTTTAAACCACATTATAGTGCAATAATCCATGTCTTTATCACTTTACTACATGCTTTCTTTTAATCGTTAAGCATTTTTGTGCTTTGTTATTCGGTTAACGATCATTTTCTCTCTGATAGGGGAAGGAAAACTTGGGAGCAACATGTTATTGTGCAGAGCGTCATATCATAATTATATGACCTTTAAATTAAATTATAATACAATTAATGAGCAATACATTCATTAACAACGAGAAACGGGAAACCACCTCAGAAACCATATTTTTCCTAAGCTAAAGGCTACATTAGGTGTGGATAAGGCATACGTACTGTAGCCTCTTGTGATTGGATTAACTCGTTGATCAATTGAATGTTGTTTATGGAGAGAAAAACAGTGTGTGAGTAGGAGGAATATGTACCATAGACCAAACACTTTAGAACACCAAAGAGAGAGAGAGAGAGAGAAAGTTAATAAGCATCAAACCAGTGAATACCAGAGATATTACTTACTGATAGACTTAATATAACTTTTTTCTTCAAATTAACTCCCTGTCTTTGGACTGATTTTAGGGATATTGGATCTTTACCGTTTTGGACCTTTTTTTATTCTAACTTGTCGTCTTGGATTTGGTTCAATAATGTTGTCATAAACTAAATATTGCTCTGAGTGTAGTGTTGTTTGGTAAATATGGACTAATTGTCTCCATGTGCAGAGGGTCATATGAAGTCAGAAAATTAAATACTAAATAAATTAAGAGAACAATTACAGATCTTTTGTTTACATTTTGAGAAAGGTCTTCCTGTCATAATAATTTACTAGGTGAAGCATAGGAGATTTGTATTTTTTTAAAATTTTTATAGCAATACTTTTTGCTTAGTTCGATGTTTTAACCTACTGCTGTGTACCACAATGTAATAGAAAGAGAGGCCACAGCTTTACTTTGGATAAAGCGCTGAAAAAACGTTGTATAGACTAGATTATTAAAAGTATTTAATTTCTTTTTTTATTTTTATTCCGTATAGTTACACACAGACATACCGCATGTGTTTACAATGTTTCCTTTCTTAAGTTTCTGTTTTTGTAGTTTTCATTATTTCCTCCATTCATCTCCACTGTTATTAGTAATCGTTGCCTTTTGTTGGCGCTCCAATAGCAGCGGGCGCAGATTTAAGAATACCCTCCAACACCCTGGGGATTGTTTACTTTCAAAGCTGTCTACACGCGGTCTTCCAAAGTGGTCGCCCATAATTTACTAACCGCGTGCAGCATGGCTTTACTTCGTTCAACTGACGCACAGCTTAACTGAGTGCGCTAAATCCCCCTCCTAGCATTTATTTCGCTTGAAATAATAAAAGTGTATCGTCTGTATAGAGAAATTATTAAATTATACTTGAATTATGATATTAGTTTGCGAGATAATAGGCTGAAAATCAGAGTTAATTACTATTCAAAATGGTGTTGGTGTGTAATGTCTTAAATCTTGACGCTTAACTCAATACGTTAAATCTCGATATTTTAGTCAGTTTGTGAGTGTGACCCTCACTTGCCTATCGTAGCCGAATTAAATCCTTTATAAAATATTTTAACCCTTATTGTTTCATAAGAATTACGTTTTAGTAACATATTATAACATATTTTAACCTTTAACTTTTAATAATAATTATTTAATTATTAAGTTTTAGTACATTGTCTTTAATCTATACAACTATTAAATGCAACAGCAAAGGGGCATGATCAACCTAGTAATTACCCCATTCATTCAAGATTGTGATGTGATTACCACGCAACTGTGAGAGCAGCTTATAAACGACTCACTCTGTCAAGTGCACAGACTATTTTTAACAGTTCACCTGCACACTGCACACAACTCAATGAGACCAGACACTGAGTGACTGAGGCCTATAGTGTGCTACATGACTCTTGCTTCAGCTGAAGTGCCGCTGAATAGTGAATTGACTAACCACTCACTGACTAAGCAGTGTGGCCAGTTAGACGGGTTTCTCGATTAATTAGGCTATTTTTGGATCCTTTTCATTAGCGTGCTCTGCTAAAATATTTCAACGTCTGTTAACTCTGCTTACGAGTTTAATAAGCGGACAACTCTAGAATATACATTATATGAAATGCATATGACAAACAAACTGCAAATTATCTGGCAGTCTGTACCAGATCGTTTGTCATGGAGGCCTCTATAGGCCTGCTACATGGCCTGCAGCGTGTTGTATTACAACACTGTCAGGAACTTCACACTGAGAGCAGCTCTTAGAGCTGGAGCCAATGGCGAAGTCGGTAAGATACTTGATCGCAGATCAGTTGATGCGGGTTCAAATCCTGGGCTCGCCCGTCACTGACATTGCTTTCGAGTGAGGAAACTGACGTTAACCTTAGCTTTTTAGAGAGCTCTGAGCTGTTAATGAGAACAGCTCACTTCGAAGAGCAGCACTGAGTGAATTGAAAAAGCAGAGAGCAACCAACTCTAATTCAAGACATTCCTTTGAGAGGTGGAATTTGACTTACATTGGATAGTTTGTATTTGTTTGTTAACTTTTCGTCAGATGTTCAATTATGTAGAGATGATTTCTAGATGTCCACAATTCTTCTTCGATCATCACGTATTCTTGAAACTGAACTGAGCTGAATTGCACAGTACAGGGAGTGACTGATCGGTTCTCCCAGCCTTCATATGAAGTGTCGTAGATTTTTACTTATCACTTACATTTGAATGACGAAAGTTAAAAGTAAGGTTAAGTCTACTATATAATCTTAATGTTAACAAACAAATATAAACTATGCAAACTATGAAAAATACTACCTAAGTTGGTTTTTGTCATCTTTGTTCTAATATAAACTAAAAATCAATTTTATAATAAAAAGTTATAATCTAAAGCTCTACTATTGTTATGCCAATTACCTTTTTCAATATGACATCAGCAATGAATGTGGAATCAAATCAAAGCCAATGCACCAATTTTATTTTTAATGAAAAGTTTACTAACTGATGGAAACCTATGCCTATTAAACCTGTTCATGGAAAAAGGATAAAGAAAAATACCAAAGGAGAGGGTGATCAATTTATTAATTTCTACTGCACACATTTCTTAATGTTGCCATTTGACAATAAAGTAGTTGACAAATTATCTTTAAATATTTATTTAACTTGAAGTATCTTGAATAGGTAGAGTGAAAAGTACCAATTTGGCTATTTGTACGAAAAACTAAACTTCTTGATAGCGTGAATCTTTGTGTGTAAAAGGTTTATATGTGCCATGCAGATTAGCTACCTGGAGGTTATTATAAACTAAGTTTACAGCATTGTAGTATATCATCTGATACTCTATGCTCTAATCATTCTAATGTGAATATTGATAAAAAAGAAAAGAAATCTAATTTATGTTAATTATACTTCAGTCATTTAAACATTCATATTAAGGATACTGTGGCAATACACAGCAATTGCTCAGATCAGCTGCAGTACAATGTCTCGAACGTCTTCAATAAAGTTGAAAATTGAACCATCACGTGTTGCTGCTGTAGATGACGATTTGACTGAACAATCGTCACTGAGTGAAGATTGCTTACCAGTAGGATGTGAAAGTGAATCTGCAATGAAACATGAAGTGACAGGGTTTACAGATGCCATAGTTGAAGATTTCACAGATTCATCTGATTGTAAATCTGAGGATGTTTTACAGGATATATTGTTGGAGTTCTGTTCAACTTCATCTTTACCTTCAAGCAGTCTGTTGTGTGCTGCTGAATGTCTCAACACTTCTCTACAGACTTTTGCACAGCCTCAACCTGAGAGTCTTGTGTCAAGTAATCAATTTTCTGAAGTGCCAATTGTGACAGGTTTGTACTTTTTATGGTTGTTAATTTAAAAATTTGTTTGTTACTGGTGCATTCTATCTACTGTATACTTCTATATATATATACTAAGATGATCATGAGACTAGCAGATCTGAATGAGTTGAATGCTGCTATTCCTGACATTGCCCTATGACGAGGAACTGGATGTTAAATACTTTTGATACTTTTGATGTTAAATACGATTGATAGATTGAAGCTGACGTAAAAGTTGGGGATAGAGTGATAAACAGTCTTTGCTAGGCACATAACACAACGTTGAGGACAGACAATGAAGAAAAAATGAAGACAACGATAGAGAGAGTACGAACCAAAAGCCTGAATGCGAACACTTGAATAAAGTAGAGACGAAGTCCAGTGCAGAATTTAATTCATCTGAACTTAACGGGGAGTTTGATTCCAGTGCTAATTGAAGTATTTGTTCTTATAGGTCCAACAATTTCAGGGGCTGAATAGTGTTCCACTGAATTTAGAAAAAGAATTGTGTTTGGAATGGCATCTTTAAATAAATTGGAGAAAATTCCGGAGAAGTAAAGGAATGTGTCGGAACTCGAAAGTCGGACTAATGAAGACTTAGTCATTTCAGTGGTAACTTAAAGCTAATAAAGCTAATGCTGCTAAAGTCAGTTTCCTCACTCGAAAGCGGTGTCAATGATGGGCGAGCCCAGAATTTTATCCAAGCACATACTGATCCGCGGTCGAGTATCTTACCGACTTCGCCAATGGCTGGAACCAGTGACGAAGCTACAGAAGCGTGGACAATGAAGAAATATAAACAGGATAAGATTAATGCTTTTGAACTGAGCTGTTGTTGGCGGTTGTTACGACTTCAATGGGCAGACAAAATATCCCGTAATAGCGAAGGAATGGGGGAGTACTTGTGTTAATCACCTTAAATTAAATTTATTTGTTATTGTTTTTAAAGTTTTAATTCATTATCTATTTAACTCATTCATTAATTTATTAATGAATCAATTAAAGAATGAATTAGTTACTTAATTAGCACAGAACAAATTTATGTCCACACGCCCTGTTTGCTGAGGTTAAGGTTATCCGGTGTTAGTTCATTTGTGTAGAGCGTGTATCCTTTATCATAGTCTTCTCTGTGAATCCGATTGCCTTCAGTGGAGGTATCTATGAAAAACAAACAACATGGCGTTTTGAAGTAATTTTTAAGTTATAAGTTGAAATAAGTTTTTAAATTATTAAGGGTATGTCAGTAATGGAGGAAAGGCAGAGTAGAATAGACGAGGATCAAAGATATACAGACGAAGAAACAGTTAGAGTGGGTAGTACTAAGTGTAAAGAATTTGGAATCATGTAGGAGAGGTGAAAACGTTAGTGGAGAATAGCGGATAGTTAGCATAAAGCAGTGGTATGGCAAATAAGGAATGAAAGGTAAGGAGATCCTTGAAAAAGTAGAGATTGAAAGGCGTAAGTCGAATCTAATGATAATGGGGAGTAGATTAGGGAGATAATGACAAAGAGATCATAGAGGATATTCTGGTCAAACTCATTGGAACAAAGGGGAAGAACGGCAGTAGTATGCTTGGATAGTATCGGGCAAAAATCAGAGAAAGTCAGACCTATCAGAATTAGCCTGAGCAATATCGAAACCAGGTATAAAATTTTGGAAAAGTCCAAAAATCGGAAGAATTATGGGGAGTATAGGAGAGTATATTGTGTGCCTGATCTAACTAAGAAGCAACAAGATGTGAAGATGTAGTACGAACACTGTTGAAGGAATTACGTGATAGGGGATAAGAATGTAAGAATTGGGAGTCGAAAGTTATTAGAAGACGTAAATGGAGCCGAGGTGGTAGTGATTGTACCTCGGAATTAGATGAAAACTTAGGATCTGCTGATCTGAGTCTATTGTCATCGCCGAAAGGGATGAGAATGAAGTGTGAGAGTATATAAATTTTGTGTTCTTTAATGTGAGAGGTATTTTGATATAAGTATTTAGTTCTTTAATGCAAAAATTATATCGTCAGGGTTCAAATTTGATCATATGATAATACTGATTGAAAAATATAAATTGGATGTTATCGGAGTCTGTGAAACATGGTTAAATGAGAATATCTCTGACGGTGAATTATTCTTAACCTGAATTTCGATTATTCAGGAAGGATAGAGGAGAAATTAGTGAGAAGAGAGGTGGCGGGATATTGTTGTATGTAAGGGATATGCTGAATGCAAGCGCATATGATAACTTAAATGGGGCTGGGTGTGAAGTGATGTTTCCATTGGCAATCAGAACTAATAATTAGTGTGTGTTACAGGAGACCAAATTGCTCTCCTGGAACGAACTAAATTGTTCAATGTGTTAAAAGTGTTTGAGCATAAGAATAGAAGAGTATTGATGATGGGAGGTTTTAATTTTCTTGACATAAATTGGGATGTTCATAGTTCAGCTAAACAAGGGCAGGAGTTTTTGAGTCTAGTTCAGGATTGCTGCTTTTTGCAGCGTGTTAAGGAAGCCACAAAAGAGTACATATTTTTGATTAAATTGTAACATTTGGTTTACAGCCTTTTTGCGTCATTAAATTACGATGTGAGGAATTTCAGAAGGTACGTCCATCTTTTGAATAAATTATACAAAACGCGTTCAAGTAATTCTATTCATTAACTCAGTCAATGTATCAATGTGAAACTTCACAGTAACTCTGATTGTAAGGATATACTGATTAATTGAGTTAAAATTCTATAGATCTACCGACTTGTATGGCAATGACCTGCCTCTGAACGTATATTAAGTTTGATTCGCCGATGTTTAACTGGTCATCATCATCATCATCATCATCAACATCATCATCTCCCCTTTAGTCCCAGTTTAACTACGTTCAGGATACGAACAGACCTTCTCCAGGTCTATTTCTCCCATACCATGTTATCAGTCAAACCCAAATGAAACTCTTCAAATCATTTATTATATTTAATACTATACAATTGAGTTAAAATTATGTCACATATTTGTGTTGTGCCTTCTGATCGTGTATTTTAAATTTCATAGGTTGATGAATATCTTAAAAAACAGGAATTGACTGGAGAGATAGAAGACTAATTTTGAACTTGTACATGAATCAAAGAGCAGTAATCAAAATCCAACAAGAATACTCAGAAGAAGGTGAAATAGGACGTGGAGTAAGACAAGGTTGTAGCATTTCGCCGCTGCTGTTTAACATTTACGCTGAGGCAATGATGGAGGAAGCCATGGAAGACTTGGAAGAAGGAATAAAGTAGGAGGGAATTTGTTACAAGATGTACGATTTGCAGATGACCAAGGAATGGTAGCGGGCAGCGAGATTGGATTGCAGAAGATATTGGATAGCCTGAATGATATGGCCCTAAGATATGGCATGAAGATTAATATAAAAAAGATCAAGGTTATGAGAGTGTCCAATAATAAAGGTGAAGTTAATATCACAATAAATGGTACGAAATTGGAACAGGTAAAGAGTTTCAAATATTTGGGTCATACTATAACCGATGATGGGAAATGTGAGACAGAAATATGCAGTAGGATTGCACAAGCAAAAGCGGCCTTTGGTAGTAGAAAAGAACTATTAACAAAAGGTCTAAAGAAAGACACAAAGATAAAGATAGTGAAAACTTTGGTTTGGACCACGCTATTATATGGATGTGAAACATGGACCTTAAGAAAGGAAGATATTAGGAAACTGGAGACATTGGAAATGTGGATTTCAAGAAGAATGGAGAGGATTAGCTGGACTCAAAAGGTTACAAATGAGGAAGTCCTGGAGATTGTTGGCACAGATAGACAGTTGATAAATGTATTAAGAAATAGGAAGAAGAGATGGATAGGACTCATTCTAAGGGGTTAAGGTCTATTAAAAGAGGTCATAGAAGGTAGAATGGAAGGAAAAAGTGGCAGGGGCGGGCCGAGATTAGGTATGTTAGATGATTAAAGACCCACTCATATGTGGAAATGAAGAGGAAGGCGGAAGACAGAGAAGAGTGGAGGCGTTATGTATCATGGACCTGCCAGTAGACAGTGCACTAAGAGAGGTTGATGTTTAACTTGAAATTACATTTGTATTGATGTTTTATATTATGAATTATGAATTAGTAATTATATTAATTGATGTCTAACTTGTTACTACTAATATATTTGCATAGATGTCAGCACTTTCAAGTTGATGCCACCAATACGTAACTGTTCAGTCGTACTGAGACGTGTAGATGTCACCTCCTCTCTCTGTTCAGGTTCTTCTCTTTTAATCAATTGTATTAATCACTGGTTAAAATCTGTGAATCTAGACAACGATTTCTTATTCTCTAAGATCTTGTCATGTAATGCAAGAAGATGTATGACGTTGAGTATTGAGAACTATTCCATTCATTAGATAAGCTACATTCGTTTTTGTTGACAATTATTCGTTTCTAATATTTCTAGGTTTTGTCAGAACTGTGATATTTTTCATTCTCTATTCAAGTCAACTCGCTGAGTGTGGCTATTTCAACATGAGATCATTTAAATCACAATTTAGATGATGATATTTCATTTAAAAACATAACAAAAATTTCCAGCTGATTAATATGTTTTTGAAAAGTAGTTAAAATTTTTCTTAAAATTTAACGTCTAACAATAATACTCCCGTTCACAGTAAATATATATATATATATATATATATATATATATATATTTTTATATAAATATATATTTGGCGCACGGCAGGGAAGTGTTCTCCTCTCTCCATATTTATTTTCTAGATGCATTAGAGATCTGTTAGGTACAGTCGTTGAATCTGGTATTGGTTGTAGAATTGGCTGGCAGATTATCAATATTCTTGCATATGCCGATGATATTGTCCTTATTACACCTTCATGGCGAGCTATGCAACTTTTAATTAACACTCTGTGCTCTAATGCTTTGGATATTAATATGTCTTGCAATATTTCAAAACTGTTGCTATGATTTTTGAACCTAGCGAGAGAAGATGGGCCTTAGACTATATCTTCCCTAATTTTAAACTAGGTAACGACGACATTAATTTTGTCTCTCAATTTAAATATTTAGGTCATTTGATTGATAATCGTTTATGTGATGATAATGACATTAATCGTGAAATAAGTAATACCTTTGTCCGCACTAACACGCTTTTAAGACGATTTTTTAATTGCTCCCGTACAGTTAAAATTATTCTGTTTAAAATGTACTGTTTATGTTTTTACGATATTGCACTCTGGTCCAAGTTTAAAGTGTCTTCTTTAAATAAATTTCGCTCATGTTACAATAGATGTGCCAAACGGTTCTTTGGTTTCAAAAGGCAGGATAGTTTATCCACCATGTTACAGCTATGTAACATTCCTAGTTTTGATACGATTATATATAACTCTAAATGTGTGTATAATCAGTGTGTTGGTAAGTGTGAAAGTGCACTAATTAATTGTTTTAGGTTGTGATTTTTCCATTTTAGAACTATAATATCTGATTTTACGAGTGTTTACATGACTTTATGGGTGTGGTGTGTTGTGTGTGTTGTGTGTTTTGTGTGGGCCTTGCTGCCTGATTTCTAATTCTAAATAAATAAAAATTATCTCTAACCAAGGAATGGTAGCGGGCAGCGAGATTGGATTGCAGAAGATAATGGATAGGCTGAATGATACGGCCTAAGATATGGCATGAAGATTAACATAAAAAAGACCAAGATTATGAGAGTGTCCAATAATAAAGGTGAAGTTAATATCACAATAAATGGTACGAAATTGGAACAGGTAAGGATTTTCAAATATTTGGGTCATACTCTAACCGATGATGGGAAATGTGAGACGGAAATATGCAGTAGGATTGCTCAAACAACAGCGGCCTTTGGTAATAGAAAAGAACTATTAACAAAAGGTCTAAAGAAAGACACAAAGATAAAGATGGTGAAAACTTTGGTTTGGACCACGCTGTTGTATGGATGTGTAACATGGACCTTAAGAAAGGAAGATATTAGGAAACTGGAGGCATTGGAAATGTGGATTTGGAGAAGAATGGATAGGATCAGCTGGACTCAAAAGGTTACAAATGAGGAAGTCCTGGAGATTGTTGGCACAGATAGACAGTCGGTAAATGTATTAAGAAATAGGAAGAAGAGTTCGACAGGGCACATTCTAAGGGGATAAGGTCTATTAAAAGAGGTCATAAAAGGTCAAATTGAAGGAAAAAGAGGCAGGGGCAGGCCGAGATTAGGTATGTTAGATGATTTAGAGACCCACTCATATGTGGAAATGAAGAGGAAGGCGGAAGACAGAGAAGAGTGGAGGCGTTATGTACCATGGACCTGCCAGTAGGCAGTGCACTAAGAAATGTATATATATATATATTATATATATATATATATATATATATATATATATTATTTATTTTATAGTAACTCATATTTATAGAGGTTTCGCTGCCAGGACGCAAGGTATATATTGTACTGAGAGTTTGCTTTAACGCTCTATAAAGCGCAATCCATAAATCAACTAGTTAATCCCTTCACAAAGGCTGTGCCTTATCTGTACCTAATGTAGCCTGTAGCTTGGGAAAAATAAGGCTTCTGAGTTGAATTCCAGTTTGTCTTACTCAGCTTTTGCTTTGATATATAATCCAATCATCATCATCATCATCTTCCTAAATCCCAGTTTAATCAGGGTCAGGATACGAATAGACTTTCTCCAGTTTTGGAAGTTTATCCATTCGTTTAAGTTTTGTGGCAATTACTGGAGCCTAGGCGCTCACCAACCGAATGCCCTTTCTGACGTTGGTATGGATCTTAGTTCTTTAGTCGCCTTCTACGAAACGTGCAGTCACCGGTTGGTCAAATTCTTCAAACGACCCGGACACAACACGGGGAAGACCGTGATATATAATTTAATCATCATCATCATCATCATCATAATCCTCCCTTGAATCCCAGTTTAACCTGGGTCGGGATACGAATAGGCTGTTCCATATCCTATAAACATATAAAATATATAATAGATATATATCATATATAATATGATATATATATATAATATATGTAATATATATCATATATATCATATTTATATAGATATATAATATATATTATATATATATATATATATATATATATATATATATATATATATATATATACATGTATATATATATAATCCTATTGTAGTGAAATTGGTTGTGTCAATATATATATATGAAAGTTTTTATTAGCTGGAAAAATATTATAATGTCATGACGTCACTATGACGCGTGAATTATGCAAATTAGTAAACTTTGCAGTAGTATATAATTGAAGCTTAAAATTGAATCGTGGTCGTTGTTATCGGCCTTGTCTTGTGTTGTATTAACCTGTCGGTGAGTTGGTACTCTCAGGGTTATATGTACTTTGTGCATTGTGAAAACCTGTTAGTGTGTTGGTACACATAAGGTTGTGTGTACTGTGAAAACCTGTCGGTGAGTTGGTACTCTCAGGGTTGAGTGTATACGTATAGTATATTGTAAAAGCTTGTTGGCGGGTCGGTACTACCAAGGCTTCGTGCTGTGAAAACCTGTCGGTGAGTTGGTACTGCCAGGGTCGTGTATACATTCTGTTCTTATATATGTGTGCGTAAATTTGTGTAATTGTGTGTATATATATATATCTATATCTATATATATATATATATATATATATATATATATATATATATATATATATATATATATCTGGCTCCTTCCCAAAATAAATACAAATCTCGAAAACAAATATTTGAAAAGGGTAAACTGCGTATCTCTACTGTTCAAGTTATTGGAAGTTACAAGTTAATAAAACCTTCCAGGACAAGGGAGGCAAATAGTAAAAACTGGTGTTCGTGTTCATTTGATTAACTATAAAGAGATATAAACATGGATTCATCTTCAGAATTATCAGACGAGTTATATGTCCCTATCCTCGTTCCAAGTAGAGTAAAGTCTCGTACTCTGGATTCTCAAAGACCCAATAGAAGAAGGGAAGGAACTATGGATATGCCCTGTTCAAATGATTATTAACTTCCCGAAAGTGGTAATTCCTTTGGCACAAAAAAACCTATGTAAGAAAAGATAATAGATCAAGTGTGAACAAACCTAAGTGTAACATAAACAACAGCAACATAACGAGGAGGACGCTTACTACTATTACTACTCCTATATATGATGTATAATACAATAATACATCTAATATATAATGCGTAAATTTGCTTTTGATATTGATGCTCGTTTTATTAGATTAGACTTATAGTGTCAACTGCTCAAAATCTTTAAACCTTAGCAGATTTGTTATTGTTCAAATGCGTTGATATAGTTTCTCTATTGTAACAGATACCAGTAGAGTAAGATCAAGTGAATCAGATCCTGCACGACGTGACAAATGTTCTCAATGTGAGGTAACTTTGAGTGAAGCAGATCAAGTGAAGCCAAGTTTAGAGGCCGCTGATCTAGCACTAAGTATGTGTATAAACTTTTTGACTATCTGTTATTTCCTTCTTTACGTAAATGTGTATGTTGTGGTTTTGTGAAATGAAAACAAATCCTTTCTAATGTTAATGTTTTGAAATTTTAGAATTTTGTTAGAATTTTTAATTACTCTATAAATAATGTTAGAGTAACTTAATGTATGTTTAGTTATAAAAATTCTATGAGGGATTTTAAATTGTGTGTTCCTCATGAAACTAAACAAGGTGCATCCACTTCTTTGCAATGGTTCACTCAACTCTTATTCATTTTAATATGCCAAGTGAAAATCCTTAGTAATTCGTCATCATCAGCATCACTTTAGTCCCATAAATCCCAGTTTAACTATGGTAGAGAAACGAATACATCTTCTCCAATTCCCTCTGCCCCACACCAGACAATCCCCTACTTTTCATGTCCTTCTAAATCACCTCGTTCCACGTCAGATGTGGTCTAACTATCTCCAGCGTATCTCTGGCCTACCTCTCTCTAGTATTTGTGACTATATAGTTACTTTACATAATTAATAGTAATTATGATGGGACTATATAATTTCTTTACACAATTAATACTGCAAATGATACATAACTTATTTCTGAAGCCTTGTTATTTATTTATTGTAGTGAACTATTGTTTCTTCACAACCAGTATGATGCGATAGTTTAAATTTAGTATTCTGATAATTTAATAGTGCAAAATGTTGTTATATTTGACAGTTGAAACTAACGGATATCTAATACCAGAACTACGTAACTGTTCAGTTGTACTGGGACGTTTAGATGTGAAATCCACTCTGAGATCAGGTTCTTATCACTTCAGAACTGATGTTAAGCGTTAAGCTCTTTTAATATTGTGTATTGATATTAGATTAACAGTATACATGTATATTATTATATTTTAACAGGAGAGAGCAAGAGGTTCTCTTCATATAACAACTGATGTTAATCACTGCATTTACTTAACTCGACTATCTTATCTTGTAGCTAGTTTCTACCTAGCTTTTCAACTCCCACTTAGTCACATTAATATAAAATTAGATAATTAGTTTTATTAATCGAAGATGTTGTGAATAATTTTGTTTTCAGATGTCTGCAAACTGCTCAGTCTTGTGCTTAATTCTTAATTTGTTAAATTCTCAATATATGGAGGCAAATATAATCAGTTGTCAAAATAACAGAAAATATCAAATTGAGAAAATAGTTAATAGCAAAGAGTTTAAAAATCTGTGCACGACTACGTAAGTAAAACCAATAAATATTCTAACTAAATAATAAATAAAATAAAGTATAAATACAGCAACATTAGTCAAAACAGTAAAACAGTTTGCCATATATCATATGAAATAACTTTTCCAACTTAAAACTTCCCACTTTAACCATTGAGCACATATAGAATATCTATGTAAAGATCTGTGTATGCATGTATATAGCACATATACAGTATACTGAGGAAGGCAACGGGAAACCACCTCAGATGCCATATTTTCCCAAGCTATAGGCTACATAAGGTATTGATAATGCATAGACTTTGTGAAGGGATTAACTTGTTGATCTAGGAGTGCTCTTGTGGAACGAGAGAGCAGACTTTGAGTATGAAGATATACCTTGAACCTGCCACTTGGCAGTGCACTGAAGAAGAGTATACTATATTTATAATGAATGTCTCAATAGCGCAATGGTTAGAGGTGTAGATAACGTCATGAAGTTTTAAATGACTGATCCTGAGGTGAATTGAACCCTCGTGGGTTCGAATCCCAGCCGCGCTGATCTGAGAGTAAAATCTCGGACATTCACTGGACTTGCTACACGGAAAATGGACAAAATTTCCTAGCGGATTTAACATGTGGTATTAAAAGTGATAGGTATCAAAATAGTTGATCATTTCACTATAATGTGTGTTATTACTATATTTGGGATCTTTTTTCTTTCTATCGCTTCTACAATTATTTTTTCAAATGTATATCGATTTGTAGTGACATGTGATTAGAGGTACATCCCAGATATCATCCTTGTGTGAGGAAACGGACGTTAAACATTTATTATTGTTATTATTATCAATAAGAAAAAATCGTGAATAGTTAACTCGCTACAACTCCGTAGTGTTCTATTATTTATTTCTATGCAATCTTGCTCTCTCGTGTTTCTACAAAACATCTTATGAGTACGTCGTGGTGTTCAGGTAGATAAGATACTGTGTATCTTCACTGATGGCTACTTGTACTCGTAATATGTACCCTTACTTTTTCTAATGATGTGCATGCTTATTAATGTTTGCTCGGATGTTTGCTTTCATTTGATTTTTGTATGATTTCTTTTGCTAGTATCTAACAATTTTTACACGTATGTTGTTTGTCAGTGATTTGGTGTTGATGCTGAAAATAAACGCATATCTCTGTCTCTCGTAGTACACTGCCTACTGGCAGGTCCTTAGCATATAGCACCACCACTCTTCTCTGTCTTCCGCTTTCTTCTTCATATCCACTTATGAGTGGGCCTTTAAATCATATAACATACCTAATCTCGGCCTGCCTCTGCTTCTAATTCCTTCCATTCTGCCTTTTTTGATCTCATTTGTAAACTTTCCCCCATAGAATGTGTCCTATCCAACTATTATTCCTTTTTCTTAATACAGTTATCAACTGTCTCTCTGTACTAACTCTTTCTAGAACTTCCTCATTTATAACCTTTTGAATTCAGCTAATCTTTTCCATTCTTCTCCATATCCACATTTCCAATGCCGTTAGTTTTCTGAAATCTTCCTTCCTTAAGGTGAAAGTTTCACAACCGTATTATAGTGTGGTTCCTAACTTCCTACCAAGGTTTTCACTATCTGTATTAGTTAATATAAATGATTAATGCTAATTTAATAATGAAGTAATTATTTGCCATTAATCAAAGATTAATATTAAGTAATAATAAATAAATAGAGTTATCAATTAATTAATATAAAATTTAATTCATTAATCTATTAATTAATAGTAATAATTAATTTTTAGTAATTAAATAGTCAATTAATTGACAATTAATGAATAATAACTTTATCTCAGTAAATAATACAAAATAATATTTATTTAATAATCTCAAAGTAATTTAAAGAATAATAGTAATTTTTAAAATACAAATGAAAAATGACCAATAAAATATATTAACAAATAAATGAATTCAAAATTAAAATCATTAAAATAAATTACCTAATGAATATATTATTTGTACCTCATAGTCTTGGGGAGTTTGTTCTATGTGGGGGCGTTTGTTGTAGCAGGTTTATCTCCTAGGGATGTTTCGAATGAACGCATTTCACAAAGTTTTTAAATGGAACTCTCTTTGCTCTCTAGACTTCAATTAAAATGATCTGAAAAATGGTTTGATAGGAATGACTTCAAATTATAGTATTTTTACAGCTTGAAATTGTACTACTATTGCATTTCAGGTCCACTATTGACAAACGCATAAGTTTGATTAACGTGTAAAAGTTAAACACCTTAGCTGCTTAAATATGAAATGCCGGTACACAAACGTTTTATGAATGTTTGAAGATTTAGCAGCACAAAATCAACTTTTTAATGCTCAAATGAAAACTGAGGCGCGATTGATATAATTTTACCAATTTCTGATTTGCAAATTTGATAATCATATCAGCGTATGCTGAAAGTATAGAAAGATGTACTTAGATATAAAATCTAATGAAATATACTCTGTATAATATCTAACGAGTCAACGAGTTGTGCCAGTGAGTTATATTGAAATTATCCTGAACATTGTTATTTTCTGCAGTTTAGTCTTAAGTTAATATAAGAAATTGCTTCTTATGCGGATTCTAAAGAGGCTTAAGTGATAAAAGTTATATCTCCTTGGAAAACCTGTATGTATATCAATCGCCAAATTATTTCTTATTGCATTTCGACTGCTAAGAGGAAAGAAATAGTATACTTTCCACAATGCCATACATATCTATGGTTTAGTTGTTGGTTTACAAACTATTTACGAATATGTTAAAATTAAGCGGCGCAAAATTCAACTCTCTAATGCTGATATGGGAGATAAAATGATAGACTAAGGTGTGAATCAAATAATTTTACTTATTTCTGATTTGCAAATTTGAAAATCATGTCAGAATATGCTTTGAATATGATATGCTGAAAATATTGTATGATTTACGTAATTGTTATGTATCAGGTGTGACAGATTCCAGCAGTAGGAGATCATCATCAAGTGAATCAGATCCTGCACGACGTGACAAATGTTCTCAGTGTGAGGTAACTTTCAGTGAAACAGATCAAGTGAAACCAAGTGCACAGTGTAGACACTTGAGTGATAGTCAGTTTCATTGTACTCAGTGTGATAAAACATTCAGCAGGATGGAATACTTGAAGAAGCACATAAAACGAAAACATGAGAACAACAGACAGCATTGTTGTACTCTATGTGATAAAAAATTCAGCTGCAAAAGTTATTTGAAGCAACACATACAGCACAAACATGAGAACAACAGACAGCATTGTTGTACTCTGTGTGATAAATCATTCGGTCTTAAATCATATCTCACTCATCATATCCAACACGTGCATGGAGATAAGAAATATAAGTGCGATAAGTGTGATTTCAGTTGTGTGTACAGGTATCGTCTAAATTATCACATCTCAGCTGTTCATTTAGAGGAGAAACCTCACGAGTGTCCACAGTGTAACTATTGCTGCTCAGAGAAGAGTCGCTTAGCATCTCACATACGTTTTGTTCACAATAAAGAAAAGTCATTTGAATGTTCTTCTTGTGATAAGAAATTCTCAACACGTCATGATCTAGATTGTCACTGGAGATCAGTTCATTGTGAAGAAAAACCTTTCACGTGTGATCAGTGTGATTATAAGTGTAAATTGAAAAGTTCTCTTACAAAGCATAAGAGATTTGTTCATGACAGAATACGACGTTTCGGTTGTGCTCAATGTGAATACAAGAGTTCAACAAAGCACCAACTCAAGACACATTGGATGATGGTACACTATCAACAGAGTCCTCACACTTGTACAGAGTGTCGTAAATATTTCAGTTCACACTGTAACTTAAGAACACATCAAAATGCTGTTCATAGGAGACTTAAGCCTCATTCATGTATTGTGTGTAGCAGAGCTTTCAGTAAAGCTTCAAATCTCAAACAACACGTTAATGCTGTACACAGAGGAATTAAATCCTACTCGTGTGCAGAGTGTGGCAGAGGATTTTCTCAGAATGGCATTCTTCTTAGACACATTAGAGAATTCCATCATAAGGATTGATATTATTGACCCGTTTGTAAATAAGTAAAGTATACTTGTAAAAAAATTACCTTTAAAGGCAATAGCATTACCTGTCTAGTGACGATTTATTTTCACGTATTACCTGTCTTCTGAATCCCATCAGCACTGTACAGCGCAAGGATTGAGCTTATACGCGTTTATTATGAAATAAAGATTATTTACAAAATTAATCTTTATCTAACTATCGCTCTTTGGTTTATTTAACACAGAAAACAGTCAGGGGCTGTTCACAAAATTCCTTAGTCCAGCCTCTCAGTGTTCAGCAATAAAATTATCATAAATCACAATGTTGAAGATTGACGTTCAGTTGAGTATGATTTGCTGTTTTTGAGTTGATGAGGTCAGTTACGTTAACATCAGAGATGAACAGTGAGATCACAGTTATGTAGTCATCATCATCATCCTCCCTTGAATCCCAGTTTAACCAGCGTCGGGATGCAAATAGAATGTCTCAAATCCTCTCTGTCCTACACTATATCACCAGCCAATCCCCTATTTGTGACTGCCATGCGTTTAAAGTTTTGTTGCAATTTCTGGAACCTAGGCGCATAACAACCGAATGCTCTTTCTGACGTTGGATCACAGTTATGTAGTATGTTATGTAGAGATGTTTCCTGAAGTGTAAGGCGTTGACAAAAGATTTACCGCACTTACTACATCTCAGTTATGTAGTAAGTGCGGTAAATCTTTTGTCAACACGTCACACCTCAGAAAACATCAGAATGTAGCCCACAGATTACGTTAACCTCACTTTCGTCCTGAATATACTAAAGCTTTCAGTATAGCCTCGCATCTTTGCACCAGAAATTCTAGAATCATGATTTTCAATAAAGCTGGCAAAGGTTAACGTCAGTTTCCTCACACGAAAGCGGTAGCGGTGACGGGCTAGCCCAGGATTTGAACCCGCATAGACTGATCCGAAAATATTCCCGACATCGCCTTATATAGTGTTATATTTTTATATCAGAACAAAGGAATATTGAATTATAGAATTTTACAGATAGGATTTGAAAAACAATTTGTTGGAGTTTCAACAATGAACATTACAACGAAAGCTCTGGCAGTACTCGTTCACTTTTTGTGTTAGTTGTCATTTACATCTACTAATCTTGATCAGTTTCTATACTAGTATTAATGGACTAAATGACTTGCAATTGATTTCAGTGTTAATAACTTAAAATCTGTTCATAGTTTTCATTCATTTCAAATTTTTCGTCTAGATATTGATTTATAGAAACTCTTCATTTTGTTACTTTAGTTATTGATATATTCTCTGTTTATTTCGCAATCGGACAATCGCAGATAGTTATATTCATAAATGACATTACAATTAGAACCATAATAAATTAAACTCTCTCTGATATTCTGCGAAGTAGTAGGTCCAAGGTACATTCATATTCATACTCTAATTGTTATTGTTATTACTATTGTTATTATTTTTTTACCCCGGTGTAAAGAACCTGGGGTTTGATAAAAACGATTCATGCAATACGTGCTGAATCGCCGCCCGGCTACTCGAGGTCATCAATCGGCTTACAAGAATTGTTGAAGCAGACTGCATGAAATCTTTGCAAAGTCATGGAAAGCCTTTGCCAAAGAAAAGATGTCTCTCGCTAATCGCCGGTTTGCCCTGAAATAAGTCTGCCTATGCCATTAATAAAGTCAACTCCTTCGGGATTCATGGCGCCCATGGTTTCAATGGCCACCGGAACAACTTCATATCCTAAGGACAGATCACGGTATTTATCCAATTTCGTAGAGGCGGCATGAACAGCAGCTCCACCGGCTGTGACTGAAGTCGTATTCAGGTAGGAGTTTGCCATAGTGTCAATGACCGTGACGTCCCATACGGCACCTTTACCGTTGCACCAGGGCACTAAAGTCATGCCGTCCGGGCGCTTGCCGTCTGATCTGGACAACCCACTTGGTTCCTTAGAGGAAGGGATGCCTGCTCTTGAAAGTGCTCGCCATATTAAGTCATTTAAATTGTGATGGCGAGACATTCTACCTGAGCTTCGTTTGCAGGAGAGGCCGTGGAGACCTAAAGCGTCGACTTCATGACCGCAGGGGCACATGTGAGGCTCGCAAGTTTTCGCCCCTAAACGGAAACTAACGGCTACTCGAATCGCCTCATTGTCTAAAAGAAGCCCACAAGAAGCAACAGGGAGAGCGTGAAGCCAGTCGCTGCTTCTTTTGGTTGATACAGCTAGGAGTCGTGCTCTGTCTACTTCATTGGACTGGGATTCTAACAGACTTATTATTATTATTATTATTATAATTACTATTATAATAATTATTATTATTATTACTCGGAATACACAATCACTCGCCATATAGAGCAATCTATTGATCAACAATTAATCCCTCCACACAAGACTATGCTTTATCAATACCAAATGTAGTCTATCGTTGAGATCAAAAGCGATCCTGAGGTGATCTCCCGTGTCTTCAGTTTAGCTTCTCCGCCTCTTACGGAGCGTGCAGTTAACGGTTTTTCTGTTACATAATGATCAGGGCACAACGCGTAGTTAACGTGGTATTAAAAATAATGACAGTTTGAGCAAGTTCTGAAGTTTTTATCATTCAGTGAACTACCTGTATGTTTAGGCTGGCCTAGATCATCGTTATCATCATCTTCCCTAAAATCCCAGTTTAACTAGGTTCGGGATAAGAACATAGGCAGTACTTTCTGCA
The DNA here is from genome assembly GCA_905160935.1 of Enchytraeus crypticus. Classification (NCBI taxonomy): domain Eukaryota; kingdom Metazoa; phylum Annelida; class Clitellata; order Enchytraeida; family Enchytraeidae; genus Enchytraeus; species Enchytraeus crypticus. The sequence goes on along the minus strand of CAJHZI010000416.1, from coordinate 2,163,107 downwards.
ATACTCTCTGTCCCACACCAATCACAATATGCCAGTATCATTTCATTAAAATTTTTGTAGCCATTTCTGAAGCGTAAGAGATCAATGAATGCCCTTTCTGACTTTGGTTTGGACTAGATACCTCCTTTAAACGTTCCATCAGGTCGGATGTGAATGTGGGTTTAGTGGTGCCCATGGGGGAGCCAGCAACTGGTCAGGATTATAACAATTTCTTTATATGTTTGCTATCAGCTGACGAGCAGAGATCTTCTAAAGTGGAGTTATGTTAGAGAAATCAGCCTTTTTAGGAAGTTGTGCTTATGACTGATTATATTATTATTCATGCATTTGAATTCCTCCTAGCATCTGCTATAGTAAATTTCAGATTTCAATTTCAGGTTTTGTGATTGTTATTGAATTCTATTCGCTATTAATGCTTTTAAATAATTTTAACGTACTACTATAATTGTGTAGTCTTCTTATTCAGTTATTCTTTGAATTAGTCCCGCTTTTCTGCAGGCTCCGCTTGTCTGCCTCCTCCATTTGCCTGCCTCCATTTGTCGCGTTTGTGGACGTCTTCCGAATTGACCTTTACCATGGGCATGTCCTCTATTATACTATCATCCAACGCTTCTTGGGTCTCTCTCTCTCTCTCTCTCTCTCTCTCTGACGACGACCATGGTAAAAGGTAAACCATGGTACAACCATGGTTTCAGATTCATCGATGTCCGAATCATCGAATGATTGCCGCTTCTCACGACATAGCTGTACCAGCGCAGCCTTTCCTCTCGCATTTTTTCAGTTATTGGCTCTACTACCATTCGCCGACGGACGTCTACTTTGGGGTCGTGGTCCAGTCTTGTCAGACCCAGACTCCAACGCAGCAGACTCACTTCCACGGCGTGAAGGGTCTGCTCGTGACTGACGGTTGCTGGCCAACATTACGAACCCTATAGCGGGACAGATCTAAGGACAGATTTTTAGTCTTTGGACTTGAGTCGCATAGGCATCCGACGATCACAGAGGACGCCAGTGATCTGCCGCCACTTCAGCCATGCAGCATTTGGGGCTCGCACTCCTAGTATTCTGTCTTCTGTATGTTCAATCTCATTCCGTTTTCACTGAACCAATCCTTCCAACTACTATTGTGTAATCAAAGTTAACGTATTTTATCGTTCTGTATTACGACTGAAAATAACTTGAAATTATCATCATTTGCTAATTGATTAGTATTATTTTCTTACAGTTCTCTTTTACCATATTTCTGGTTATCACCAATGATTTGTTGTCTATAGTGTGCAAAAAACCAGTCATTAATTGAATTAACTACCTACTAATAATTCTAAAGTCTATCTCATTGGTCGTGTGCGCGTGATTTGAGTGCTTGAAGATACGCGAGTAAGACTACATTGTATGTAATGAACGTAAAAAGCTTTGAATTGCAAAGTGAAGTTTTGAAAATATTGAAGGTCTGTGTCAGTGGAATCAAAAAATCAATGGTGACAGACCTGTCTGTGATTGGTGATTGTGTTGTATCTATCGTTGATTGAGATTGGCATTAATAATTAGTAAAAAGTAAAATAATACTTAAACAATTTGCAACTCTTAAGTAAAAATTTGTTAATATCGGATTTTCCGCGTAAGTTATTAATAGTAGGCCTACTGTGGAATTTGAAAATTACAGTGCACGCTTCACCAATACACTGCATTCTACATACTGAGTTTCGTGCTATTACATTCTACGTAATGCCTTAAGTTTAGAGGGTTTTTCCGGTTCGGGTTAAGGTAATGTGTAGACTTCCTATAAAGTGGTGTAACGATGTGGTTTCCCCCAAGTATACAGAGAATGTTGGCAACATAGAAAAATCAGTTGCTTATATGGTGACTTTTGAAACAATATTGAACATATGAACTGGATAGGAGTTACTAGTTATAACTATTTCAAAATAGTTAGTAACTTAACTAGTTAGTCGTTAACTTAATACATGTAGCCTATAGGATAGTTAAACTTCTTAAACGTTTTAACTACTTTTTCACTAAAAATTAGTTTAACCAGTAGTTACTAACTACGCAACTAGTTAGTGCACATGTCTAGTCACTTCCAATACTTTTTTCCCATAGTGCAGTATTGAATAAAAATGCAGATTTAATGTAGGTATCAAAGAGAGAGAGAGAGAGAGAGAGAGAGAGAGAGATCTATGTTTATTTCGACAGGCCTACACTCAAAATATGCAGTGACATACACAAACAAGGCCGTCAAAGAGGTCACAAGTAACCTATCTAGTTGACCACCCCTCAATAATACAAATTGAAAAATAACTAGGCAAACGAAATAAACCTGAAATACAAGTAAAAGAAATTCTAGTTACTAAAGTTTGAAATAATAACAACAGGAATTTAAAAATAAAATATTGCTTCTGCCGATAAATCTGAGCTACAGAGAATCACTACAGAGAAACACAGAGAACTAAACAGAAACACAGAGTTGCACTTAATTAGTTCAAAATTGAAACTTAAGAAAAATTCTAAAAATAATTAACAACAACAATACGATTAGAGTGCTACTGTTGTCCATGACAACATTGAGCACTGTGAAACCAAATCAAAGCCGATGAGCAGAGTGAGGGGTCCATAAACGGTGCGAGCCAAAATCCGGGTGGTCAGTCCAAGGAAGGGTACTAGCGGAATGGAGGTTTACTTGTTGGTCTCAGTTCGTGGACGTTTGGTGGATATGAAAAGTCGAAGAGAAAAGATTTTAATCGCCTATCAAACTGTTCGTAGAGTAGGAAATGCTGAGCAAGAATAGATGAGGGGGTGCGCAGAGTGGAAGGCAGAGAATTCCAGATCTGCGGGGTAGCATGCTGGAAGGAGTGCCTAGACTGCTTGCTACGTGAAGGAAGGCTTGGTCTCTCAAGAGTAACTAACCGACAGGACCTGGTGTGCCTGGAGGTAGGTTGTCCCACTTGTAGTAAGTGGGACATGCAACTATTACCAGGAGTGGTAATAGACTTATAAGTTAGAGAAACTGTCTTGTATAAAATGCGTTCTCTAACTTTGAGCCAGTGTAAGGACTTGAGGATTGGAGTAACATGAGAATATTTGGAGCTACGAAAGACTGCACGTGCAAGGGAATTCTGGATGAACTGCAACCTATCAATCTCGCAACTGGGAAGATTTAGAAATAGGGTGTTGCAGTAATCCAGTTTCGATTGCACGAGAGCAGCGCCAATTGCAGTGGCAGTCTCGAGAGAAAGAAATGGTCTTATAACGAAAATGGCGAATATGAAAGAAACATGCCTGTGATGTTTTAGTGATATGTTCGTGGAATGAGAGGTGGTGGTCAAGGACAACACCAAGATTCTTCACAGAAGAAACTGGTGTGACTGAAACATCAGAAGAGAGAGCCAGTGACACCTCGTTCAGTTTTGAAAGTTGTTGAGGTGTTCAAATAGCACGAACTCAGTCTTGGATGGATTGAGCGCCAAGAAATTGGTAGACATCCAGGAAGATATTTGCTGAAAGGATTGCTTTAGACAAACCTTAGCATCAGCATAGGAGTGGGGTGTGAAGCATGTCTACAGCTGAGTATCATCAGCGAAAAGTTGACGGTCTAATGAATGTGAAGAGATCAAGGAGCTTAGTGGAGTAGTGTATAAATTAAAGAGGATAGGACCAAGTACAGAGCCCTGAGGCACACCGTACTTGAGGATGGAAGGCGGAGAGGAATAATCTTGAACTTTGACGCTAAAAGTACGGTCGGTGAGATATGACGTAAACCAAGCAAGTCCATTACCGTGGATACCAAACCATGAGGAAAGACGTTGTAGGAGGATTTGGTGATCGATGGTGTCGAAAGCAGCAGACAGATCTAGAGTACAAAGTCCAGTGATACGTTGAGTGCACATGGCGTTAGTAATGGTGTTACAGACAGAAAGAAGAACAGTTTCAGTAGAGCAATGTTGGGTGTAAGCAGATTGGTGATTGTTGAAGAGGTCGTTGGACTTAAGATGGGTGGAAAGTCTTTGAAAGACTAGTCTCTCTGTGAGTTAATTAAACAAGATAGCCCAGTATACGATTTCAACGAACGAACTAATCAAAATAATCAATGTTGAAACGCACTCAACGAAACCCATGATATTGTATTATTACAGATTAATGCTTATGACAATGAAACTTATTATAACAATGAACTAAAGTAGCTCTTTAATTTGGATTCAAACAATTTAATGGAGTGAGAATTGTGTATCACTGTAGGGATTTTGTTCCATTCAAAACTACAATCAAAACTATAGGATTTAAAAAAGGTAGGATTAGAATTTGAATATATATAATTAGTGTTCAATAGCCTGGTATCATAAGGATGACTTAACTGTAGAGTGCTGAAAATATCTCTAACGGCTATCGAAATTACACCATTATAATTGAGACTCTTATAGATAATTTTACAGACAGATAATCTATAAAGTTGAGAAAGTGGTAAAGTGCCATAGTAGTGTATAATTGAATAACATGATAGAATTTATCCTGATTTTGCTAGGTTCTAAGAGCTCTATTGCAGGAGATTTGGAGTGGACGTAACAGATTTAAAGACGTTTTACCATAAATTTCAATTCCATATTGAAAGACTCGTATTCTAACATTGAGACTTGGTTTTTTGTGAGTTGATTTTAACCTAGTTTTATTGTATGTCATCATTGCCAATTGTTTTCCGTGATTTAGGCCTATACTATTTTCCTTTTTTAACATACTGTACATGTACGTCTTAAATGTGTTTTCCATTGTGTATCTTCACTATTGTTTAAAAAGGTTATCTTTTCAGTTTTACCTAGGCCTATATATAATTTTAGATCCCTGTGTGTTAATTCATTTTCAACATACAGTATGTTATTAATTTATGAACCTCTCTCTCTTAGTGCACTGCCTACTGGCAGGTCCATGGTACATAACGCCTCCACCCTTCTCTGTCTTCCGCCTTCCTCTTCATTTCCACATATGAGTGGGTCTTTAAATCATCTAACATACCTAATCTCGGCCTGCCCTTGTCTCTTTTTCCTTCCATTCTACTTTCTATGACCTCTTTTAATAGACCTTCCCCCTTAGAATGTGTCCTATCCATCTCTTCTTCCTATTTCTTAATACATTTATCAACTGTCTATCTGTGCCAACTCTCTCCAGGACTTCTCATTTGTAACCTTTTGAGTCCAGCTAATCCTCTCCATTCTTCTCTAAATCCACATTTCCAATGCCTCCAGTTTCCTAATATCCTCCTTTCTTAGGGTCCATGTTTCACATCCATATAATAGCATGGTCCAAACCAAAGTTTTCACTATCTTTATCTTTGTGTCTTTCTTTAGACTTTTTGTTAATAGTTCTTTTCTACTACCAAAGGCCGCTTTTGCTTGTGCAATCCTACTGCATATTTCTGTCTCCTGTTTTTATGAACCTATTTCGGAAAAATTCCGACTTAATTTTATTCTCTTCTTCTGTCTCCATTTATCGTCACCTTGTGAACACTAGAGTAGTCTCTCCAACCTTCTTCATCCATTTATCTTGATCCATGGCAGATTCCTACACATCACCATCCGCAAGACTGAATTTGGCATCTAACATACTTAGGCCTAAGTCTTTATTATATTGTTTAATTACATTATGTTTATTTCCCTCCCATATGTATCTTTAGTTTATTTGTAGATAATCTATATGTAAGCGTTTTTCTTAATGGAGTATTTTCTTGAAGTCTTACCGTATGCCCTATCCAACTTAGTATTTTTTCCTTGTGATTTCATTCTAATGAATTTCTTTAGCGTTCTCATACACGACATAGTTTATTATTATATATTGATAGTGCATAACTAAAAGAATTCTTAGCAAATTTCTATGAAAAAGGTCTATAGTCGTTTTATAATATGTAGTGGTAGCTCTGCTCACATAATAAACAAAGCCTAGTGAGAGAGTGGGGAGGTCAGATTTTTGATCAAGTCTCCAGTTAAGGATCTTGATGAATTAGTAAAACAGTATAACACTACGCTTTCATCTCTACTTGATAAGCATGCACCTCTAACTACCAAGAAGCTTAAGAAATCTAACCCTTGGTACACTTCTGATCTGAGAAAGCTAAAGGCTGCATGCAGTAGAGCTGAAAGTGGCGTCATATTCATTCTGATTTTTGGAAAACTTTCTAATTTCAAACATAAGATTTACCGCGCTGCTATTGCTAATGCTAAGACAAGAGTACTACTCCTCTTTGGTCAGTAAGGCTGTGAATGTCGAGAGATTATGGAAAACTGTTAATGATCTTTTACATAGATCTATTTCTCATTCTCTTCCTTCTACTCCGGTTGAGTGACTTCCTGAACAATTTTCCAGTTACTTTAGTGATAAGATAAGCAATCTTAGAGTATCCATCACTCCGGCTACTAATTCAACTCCTCACACTAGAGTAGAGACTCATTCCAAGGATGAGCTTTCTAATTCTTTCCGTTTAGTATCCTTTTTTTGTTCATCACAGCACAGATTATGCAAACAACAAAAACACCACTACAGATTATAGAAGGACAATAGACCTTTTTCATTGACAATTGCTAAGAATTCTATGCGATATTGAAATGTGTGCTTATGCTACGTAAATTTCATAGTCTGTGGTTTTTGATGTCTTATTGTTTGCATATTGAATATTTTGCATTTATTGTGCATCACGAATTTTAGCTTATGCATTAAAGCTGGTAAAGCTAAGGTTAACGTCAGTTCCCTCACTCCAAAGCGATGTTATTGACGGGCGAACACAGGATTTGAACCCCGCATATACTGATCCGCGATCGCACACACCGCATCGCCACTGGCTGCTGCCATGACTTCTATTCGGTGAAAATCTCTAGCCACATTCAGCACACGAGTACGATTTAATTTCTTTATGTACATCAAAATGTAACTTAAGATCTATGGCTCTACTGTAACATTTATTACATTCAGGATACGACTGATATTTAAGTGGTTTGTGGGCAATATCATGATGCTCCCTGAGATGTGAGGCACTACCAAAGCATTTATCACACTTAGTTAACACGTGACGTCTCAGTTGATGGTGTGTAGTCATCCAATGTATTTTGAGTTGACTCTTAGTTGATCTCTTATTTTCACATTAAATACAACCAAAACGTTGTATTCCATCATGCACAATTCTCGTATGCAGTGAAAGGTGTCCCGTCTATGAACACTCAAAATCACTCTAATCACAGCTTAAAAGTTTTTCTCCACTATGAACCGATCGCCAGTGACGACTTAGATTCCAACTTTTAGAGAATTTCTTATCAGAAGCTTGTATTTATATTTAAAAGCAATCCATAAATTTTTATTGATTGGGAACAAAACGTATAGATGTTAGATTACTTTTCAGTGGGCAGCAATAGTTACACTGAGGACACAGGTAAGGTTTATCCTCTAAATGAACAGCAGGGATTATTTATACAATGCTTTTAACTAGAACTAAAATCAAACTTATCACATCTATAGGCCTATTTCCCCTCTCCATGCGCAACGTCAACATGTGAATAGAGATTTCGTTATGATGACACATTTGCTGTATTAAATAGTTTACATATGTTTTATAATGGAGTATTTAAAGTATTATTTTCTTGCCTGATACATTATATTTGAATATAGCAATTATATGAGTCAGCTGTTTAAATCCCTGTCGTAGGCGTGGCATAAATATATTCTGAATTCTGAGTTCCTGATTGGCGGGCCTGCCTGGACAGAGAAGGATTCGAGACGTCTAGAAAAGTAGACAGGGGGCACGTGAAAAATGATTTGAGAAGATAATAATAATAATAAAGGTTTAACGTCCGTTTCCTCATCCATGGATGATGTCAGGGGCGTCCCCAACAGCACACATCACTACAGATCAATTCACCCAGACCAATCTGCAAAAGAAATGTGCTGAGGAGAAGTAAGGTCCTAAACGAAAGCCAGTCCGGTGATAAAGAATGGTCAAAGTAGATTGATTAAGTCTATGGTGGGAAAAGGTAAGTTTTAAGCTTGCTAGAGAATGTTGAAAGAGAAGAACAAGAGCGAAGATTAGCAGGTAGAGTTCCAGATTGTGGGTGCTGCGTAAGAAAATTAACGTCTGCCCAATGACGTGAGAATATTTGGAACAGAGAGAAGATTGGCATCGGTGGAACGAAGTGCAAGTGAGGGACGATAGGGAAGAAGAATTTCAGATAAGTAAGAGGGCTTGCCAAATCGCAGAGTTTTGAAAGTTAATAAAGCTATTTTATATTTTATGCGTTGATTAACAGGGAGCCAGTGAAGACTGCGAAGTAGAGAAAGTGAGCGAAATTGAAGTCGAGAAGACTTACAAACAACACGTGAAAGAGAATTTTGGACGTGCTGCAAACGATTGAGAGAAGAAGTTGGCAACAAAGATAACACGTGTTTGGAATGATATTAGGAAAGATAGAGATCTTTCATGTCTAGACGATATAGACGGTAGTGGCGTATCTGTGAGCATATAAGACCGTTGAGTAGACCTAATTGAGATCAAGGGAAAACTCAAGAGAACAGACAAAACGCTTTAAAAGATTTTACTAACGCAGATACCAAGTATCTTAGAATACAAAAGTTAAGGTAGAATTTCTAGAATGATTCTGCAGTCATTTTTATAACTTTAAAAGTTGGATTTCTAATATATAGCCTAAATTGTGGGCCTGCCCACAGTCAACACATATAAGTTAAGTTGCGATGAAAATATTTAATATTGGATTATGTCACAAGATACTTTATTCTGCGCTTTACAAATTTCTGATATTTTGCTTTAATTTTACTCTGGCTCCACGTATTATCTAATTTTCATTTTATTTAATCAATTTCATGACATTTTAAAACAGGTTTTCGTGATTGAAACCTTTAGAATAAATTCAGAGAGCTAATACAGGCCAGATCGAATGTTGTTAAGATTTTAAGATTCTAAGGAACATTAGAGACCTTAACAGATTAGAAGCTAGAGATAGTCTTTATTACGTTTAGGACTAGAATAAGGCTTAAGTCATTAGTGTACAATTTCTTGATGTTTCCTAAGATGTGGGGCTGATTGGAAATAATTACCGCAGTCACAACACGAGTGAGGGCTATGTCGATAGTGTACCCTCATCCAATGTTTCTTGAGGCAACTCCTTATTGAACTCTTGTATTTACATTTAGCACAACCGAAGCGTCGTGTTCCATCATGAACACCTCTCTTATGGTGTGTCAGATTACTCTTCCGTGAACACTTATAATCACAAAGATTACAAGTGAAGGGTTTGTCTGCACTATGAACTGATCTGTGACGATTCAGATGGTAACTTGTCGAGAATTTTTTATCACAAGAAGAGCATTCAAAAAATTTGTCTTGATTGTGAACAACACGTAAAAGACTTATTAGATGATCTTTCTGCGAGCAGCAAAAATTACACTGTGGACACTCATGAGGCTTCTGTTCTAAATGAACAGCAAAGATGTGTCTCCTTACCCTAGAACTGCAGCTTGACATTTATCAAGTTTTATCACACAGAGTACAGAAATGCTGTCTGTTATCCAAATGTTTGTGCCATATGTCCTGCTTCAAACTATCTTTCCTGCTGAATGTTTTATCACACTGAGTACATTGAAACTGACGGCCACTCAAGTGTTTACACTGTGTACTAGGCTTCACTTGATCTGCTTCACTGAAAGTTACCGCACACTGAGAACATTTGTCACGTCGCGCAGGATCTGATTCACTTGATGATCTTCCACTGGAATCCGTTACACCTGGGATATTAAGAGAAATACAATATTTATTTTCTAGGAAAAACCGTTATTTGTCATTGTTTTTCATTCCTTGCTTTAAAGCAAACAATGGATTTTTAAAACAAACATTTGTTTATTTTAAGTTGCTCACATCTTTAACGTCTCATCACTGTTGATGAAAAATGTTGTATGGATTGGAAATTATTAATATTTTGGTTCATGTTGTCTGTGGATTGGTTTAAAATTGGTAGCTTTTACAAATAACAATAATAATTATCATTTTAGAAAATTAGTAATGCAGCACTAATAGGAGTCAATATCTGAATCCTGAAAACATGAATGAGTGATTTACATTTCCAACGTTTATAGTTTCCTGATATCTTCGTTCCTTAATGTCCATGTTTCACATCCGTACAGATGTATCAATCATACCCATGTTTTAACAGTCTTTATCTCTGTGTTTCTTCCAATAGGCCCGTGTTATGAGTTCTTTTCTCTTTCTGAAAACGTCTTTCGCATAGAGATTTTCAATTATACATTTTAATTCCGTTTAATAATTCCCATCATCCGTAATGTTACAGCCCAAATATTTGATGCACTTAATCAGTTATAATCGCATGTCATTGAACCTGTAACTCCTAGACACTATCAGCAAGTTATTCGAGAAAATTAGCGAGCAGGGTATAAATGACCCTGTAGCGTTTATTAGAAGGAGTGAATTGGAAAGATTTTCAGAGTTTTAGAATAGAGGAAGTGGAAAATTTCACATGCATGTGTCGAGGAAGCATGAGACGTTGCTCTATGGGGGTTGGGCGAACAGCATCATTGTGGAACCATTAGTGTGCTTACAATTAATGTGATAGTATCCCTTTAAATTACAAAACAAATTAAAATACTATGTCTAAAGTATAATATCACATACATCTAATTACAAGAATGGATATACAATGAAATAGATCAAATCATTGACCCTATAAGACTACCGATATGCTTCTGCATAGTCTTTGAAAAGACGTCTTCAGTTAGTGTGTCAAATATTTTGATTTGGCCCTTTGCTGTCTTCTAAACGCTTAGGCAACTTGGTTTGCTACCTCTTGGAATTTGAATTAGGTAGCCAATCCAAAAGGGCCAAAAACTAGTCAAGCAAGTTGATAGATCAAGATATTCCATTCTCTTTGTTTTTTGCACATTTGCATTTTTTCTGTTTCTGTTCGGTGTGTGTTTTGGTTGCCCAAGTGGCGAATAAAGACATATATATATATATATATATATATATATATATATATATATATATATATATATATATATATATATATATATATACTTAGATCTCATCAATGCGTCTACTAAAGAGATTTAACTGGTAACTAGAATAGTTAAAAGCACGAAAAGCATTATATCGTGATTAGAATGAGTTGGTAAATGATAGAAACCTGATCAATCAGCGGAGGCAACATTCAAACGTCTCAGTACAACTGAACAGTTACGTAGTTCTGCTATCATGTTTAACTTGTTCTCTTCTGTGAAAATATTATAATATATTGATCAAATGTCAGCAGAGCAGATATAAAACTCACTATATTCTAAAAGCATTAAAACTTAAAATCTATTTTACCAAAATAATAATAATCTAGCCCTCAATTACAGTCTAATGAATTCCCATTTAACGTACATCAAAATTGTTCGAAATAAAACAGCAGAACTTTCAATAGTAAATTGATTGTACTATAAAAGTGATCTACTTGTACCATTCAAATTATCGCAATCATGTCATATTTAAAGAGGTAATACTTTAAAGCTTGGAAGACAATAATAGGGATTGCTGTCACTTCTTGCAAACTTTCAAAATAATTTAAACTTATTAAAAATTTCTGTTCCGTCTGCAGAACAGAAATTATGAATGGAAGATCGTTTAAAACTGCATCAAATGTGGAAAATGGAAGAAAAATGAAGATTAGGTGAACTGAAAATTACAATAAAGGAGAGATGAAAAGACTTGATAAGTTAACGTCAGTTTCCTCACTCGAAAGCGATATCAGTGACCGGAGAGCTCAGGATTTGAATCTCGCACATACTGATCCGCGGCCGAATATCTTACTAACATCGCTACTAGCACCAGCCATCAATTTTTGACGATTATTTAGACAAATAATCGTCATAAAAATCACCTAATAAAGCAGCATCTTTATTAACATATGTTAATCTTATTCTGAACTAGTCAGTAACCAAGATACATATATATACATGTGTATATATATATATATATATATATATATATATATATATATATATATATATATATATATATATATATATATATATATATATAATAATAATAATATCATATCATGAAATACACATCACATCACGAAATATACTGTACATCATATCACTCTATCAACAGATGAAATATGATTTTCTTCATTTAATCAATTAGTCAAACATTGAACCACGCGGCGCATCAGACCCGCATCTCAGAGCATGCAATGTTATCTGAGAGCAAGTCAAAGCATTCATATTATTTTATAAGCATCTCGTTAGACACTTTCCTACCGTGAACTGGAAGTTAATGTTACTGTAAACAATATACATATGAAGCGAAGACTGTTTACCTTCAGATTTAATCTTTAATTGACTGGAACATCCTGGTGATACATTATTCTCTTCCAGTGATGAATGTATAAACAAATCTTCACTTACAGCACAGACACTGGACACTTCAGGCTTGACATTAATTGATTTTGACATAGTAATGTTAGCTTCAGCAGGACAATTAAATGATTTTCATTTTTCAATGAGGCTGTAATGTTCCAACAGAGAAATGCTATGACCTCTTTTAGTAAACTTATCAATAGCATATGTTATTATATTTGCACAGGAGATAGATATTTCAATTACAGCCATTCTTTCAATTACACTAAATCTCAACTCTGCCTCAGTGTTCTGATGAGCTCTGAGCCAACTCCAAGCGCTACTAAATTAATTCTCCTAAATGCTATATGGCGTACAGGAAAAAGTTAATGTTAGCGCCAGTTTCCTCCTTAGAAAGTGATGTCAGTGACAGGCTCACCCAGGATTTGAACCCCACACATACTGATCTGCGGTCGAATATCAACATCGCCACTAGCTCCAGCCAGTACATCACATAATATCATTATAATAAATTTCAGAAGTGTATTCTTACCTTTAAATTTTGTCTTCATTTGACTCGAACATCCTGGTGATAAATTATTCTCTTCCAGTGATGAATGTGAAATCAAATCTTCACTCACAGCACAGACACTTGACTCTTCAGGCTCAAGCTTAACGTCAATTGTTTCAGACATTGTAGTGAAATCATCAGTAGGGCAATTACATGATGCTTCAATGTTCAATGAGTCTGTACAAATCAATCAGTGAATTAAAATATAATTCAAAGTGACGATTCTGACATAATATTCATGGCAATGAAATGCGTTCGTAAGAATTGACAGGATTAGTTTAATAAAGAAAAATCTAAAATATAACATGGTACGAATAAAGCATAAAGAAATCAACACGGAGACGTATAGGCCAACAGTTCTACCATCTCAAAATAAATGTTGATTTCAAATTTGATTTTTTTGGTTTCAGTTTGTCTCATCTTTTATAAGTTACGTCAATTCGTACACACTGTGACTTATTAACTTATTCTAAATTAAACTTATTATAGCTGTATTCACAATGTCTAACGTAGTTTAGGACACAAAAACTATTTTACTTCATGAGGATTTTTAACTATTAGTATTTGAATTTTTCAGAGGGATTAATTCCTTGATCATTGGAGTGCTCTTTAAGAACATTAGAGACAGAGAGACAGGGAGCCTATACCAAAGCCAAAGGGGTGAATTAACCCCCATGGTCCCCCACTATTTGGTTTTCGCCATATAAAAATGCTAACTTTCGCATCAAAATAATAATTTAAAATTACTTGGTCTCCCCTTTTTATTACTTGCACGTATCAATTCATTAGTAGAGATTTCAAACACAAATCCGGCCGGAACCGAATTTGACTTAGTAATTACAATTATATTGTAATATTAAAAACTATATAAAGTATTCTCGAGTAACAAATTGCCAGTGCACTATGAGAGAGATAGCCAAAATAGATACACACAAACACATGCACGCACAGTAACACACACACCCACATTGTCACTATAGTCATACACACACAAGCACACACACACACACACACACAAAGGACTCAGGACCAAATAAACTAAGCACAAGTAAAATTTAATTTTAAGCTTAATTTTTTTAAAATTAAATAAAATAATTAATTAATTGTTCAAATAATCAAATTTAATGATTCAATTGGGGTCTCTTAATACACTGAATAACGTTCTAGGGGTTAACATTGATCGACATGCCGTTTACTGGCTGTGTCGATAAGATATTTGATCTCGGGTACGTGAGAGGTTCGAATCCGGGGTTTGTCATCGCTGATATGACGTTCAAGAGATACTACGGACGTTAACACTGACTTTTTCCCTTGGCCTTTTTTATTGATGGGATTTAAATGTTTAATGCACTTATTTTCATAGATTTGATGTTTGCATGATGTGTCTGTATGATGTATCTGAATGATGTGATTATTTTCGTTTATTTTATTTTGGTTCGAATAAAATGAGTTTCATAATCTTTAACTCTACATTGGCTAGAACCAGTGGCCATGTCGGTAAGATATTCGACGGCGGATCAGTATGTGCTCGGTTCAAATCCAGGGCTCGCCAGTCACTGACTTCGTTTTCGAGCGAGGAAACTGACGCTAATATTAGCAGTAACATATTTTAGGCTCTAGTTAATACAGCTTTCTTTCAAATAATTAATTTTTTAATTAATTAATTATTATTTTTAAATTTAATTAAGTAATTTTTTAATTAATTAATTAAACTTTTTAATTAATTTTGTAATTAAAAATTTTTAATTACATTTTTCTAGTCATTAAACAAAAAAATTTGTACCTTCACATTTAATTTTTAAGTCGCTGGAACAACCAGGCAATAAATTATTCTCTTCCTGTGATGAATGCATAGTAAAATCTTCCCTCACATCAGATACACTTGACCCTTCAGGCTCAAACTTGACGTCAACTGTTTCAAACATTTTAGAGTAACCATCATTACAAGAATTAAATAACGATTAGGTTCAACGAAGCTGTAAAAAAAATCCGAGAAATTTTATATGGATATCAATACATAAATTATACTTTAAAAGGCAATATATGTCTTAACAGCAAGACAAATTATAAATATAAATTCTCTATTATATTACATCATGAAAAATTGCTGAATATTACACCAATTCTTAATATTCAAAATTGCAGAAAAAACTCCGCAGATAAGTGGGACGCTAAGAACTTTAGCTAATAACTGAGCCCAGATACCATCTTCCAATATGCATAATGCACCATATAATGACTCAGTTATTGAATAAATCCCTAAATCATTGCCCAAGCTGTGTTTTATTAAGTGAATAGCTCTCAGTAACTTAAAATAGTCATCCAAAGTTTTACTAATCTAAACAGAAAATGCAAATTCCATCAAGACTATTAAACCACAGAGAATTTTATTTTCATATTTACTATTTCATTTACTCGAGCATCCTTGAGATAAATTATTTTTCACTGACGAAAGTCTAATTAAATCATCACTCACAGCACAGACACTTGACACTTCAGGTTCAAGCTTAACATCAATCGATTCTGACATTGTAGTATTATGAAAACAATTCAATGATCGTTCAATATTCTGATTCACTATATGAAAATTTTTCAGACAAAGAATATTTCCGTTAAAGACTATGTAAAAACGTATATATAGCTTTTTAGATAACCATTCCATAGTTAACAGAATGTCTCAATTGAGGAGTGATTATAAAAAAAAGGAAAAAATAAGAAAATAAGGATGCGAGATATAATCAACCGTACAGTCGTATAGAAAGGCTGCTAGATTCCAATCAACACTTGAAGCATTTCTTGTTAGGCGTCGAAGATTATCTCGTTGTTTAGCTGTGCGATAAGCTCGAAGATTTCTCATTCTTAATCTAGCTGCTTCACGATCAGTATCTCTTTGCTCTTGTGATTTAGAAGCACGGTGTCTGGCCACACTATGGCGCACGTTTTCTCGTGCAATTTCTCGTTCTTCTTGAGTGGATTGATTCACAATATTCCGATACCTAATTGCTTTACGGCTTCGTTGGGAAAGATTAGATCTTTTAGGTCGCGGCATTGTTAATAATATTACTCGCACAATAAAATTTATTTTTAGCAACACAAAGCATAAAATGAAATATGTTTATGGTTATGCTCAGGGTTTGCCGGTTAGGATAGTCTAGATTGATTGGTTCTATTATTTTAAAACAATTGAAAGACTACCAGAATACAAAAGAAATGAATAAAATTAGGATAGGCTAGCTTGATTCCTTCTATTATTTATTAGAAAATAATTCACAGACAACCTGCGACAAAAATAAATGACGGAATGATCTGAATTGATGCATTAAAGTATTTGTATTACATATTTGTAAATTGAGAAGAATGGAAAGTGCTTTAAGTTTATGATTGATTTTGTTCAGCAACTCTTGCTTTTAATTGATATTTGAAAGCAAGGGAATTGTTGATGTTATTGTTTTTATTTTGTTGTCATTTATGTTGTTGTTTTTATTTTGTTGTTATTGTTGTTGTTGTCTTTTATTGTTATCGTAATTAGTTTTTGACATTTCGATCTGGTGAAATTGATTTTTTGACTTCGGGTTTGGACAGGGGTAGGGGTGGTTGTGAAGAATTTTTGTTTGGTTTAAAAAAATTTACTTTTGGGGGGTTGGGTGAGGTAAAATAGATTAGGATAAGAAAAAAACATTAACAAAATGTTTTGGGCTGTAAACAAATTTTTGTATTTTTTAGAATTCTTTTGAAGGGGTTGAGGGTGGGGTTTTTTATTTTAAAAAAATTTTTGGGGGGGGTTGGGTGGGTGAGGTAAAATAGATTAGGGTAAAGAAAAAAAGTTAAAAAAATTATATGGGCTGTAAAGAATTGTTTGTAAAAATTCTTTTGTAAACAATTTTTTTTGGGTGGTTATGGGTGGGGTAAACTTGTTTTCTTCAAGAAAATAAATAATTGAAAAAATTTTTTGGGCTGTAAAAATTTTCTTGTAAAATTTTTTTTAATTGAGGGGGGCTGGGTGAGGTAAAATAGATTAGGGTAAAGAAAAAAGTTAACAAAATGATTTGGGCTGTAAAAAATTGGGGCAAACTTGTTTTCTTTTAGAAAATAAAAAATAGAAAAAAATGTTTTGGGCTGTAAAAAATTTGTTGTGAAAAATTTGTTATTTGGAGGGGTTGAGGTGAGATAAAATAGATTAGGTTAAAGAAAAAAAGTTACACCTCCTCCTTAGCTGACAAACTTTTAAAAAAGGACTCGAGCCAGAATCGAACCCTGGACCACATGAATCTAAAGCCTAGCACCTATACCAATGAGACCTCAATGCTTCCGCCTGAAGGATGTTGAATAGGTGACGTCAACATATCGTATTAGAAAATTGTAATCTATTTAGATGCAAGTCACTTGACAGATGGGAGCATGTTATAATTTTCACCTGTTTTGATTTATCCGTTTTTTTGGCCATTAGCACATTATTTTTTAAATATTTTATTAGCTATTATGCAGGGGAAAAACTTTGGTTTGGACCACGCTATTGTGTGGATGTGAAACATGGACCTTAAGGAAGGAAGATATTACAAAAGTGGAGGCATTGGAAATGTGGATTTGGAGAAGAATGGAGAGGATTAGATGGACTGGAAAGGTTACAGATCAGGAAGTTCTGGAGAGAATTGGTAGAGATAGACAGTTGATAAATGTATTAAGAAATAGAAAGAAGAGATGGATAGAACACATTCTAAGGGGCAATGGTCTAATATTAGAGGTCATAGAAGGTAGAATGGAAAGGAAGAGGCAGGGGCAGGCCGAGATTAGGTATGTTAGATGATTTAAAGACCCACTCATATGTGGAAATGAAAAGGAAAGCGGAAGAGAGAGAAGAGTGGAGGCGCCATATACCATGGACCTGCCAGTAGGCAGTGCACTAAGAGAGATATGCAGGGGCTGCTGGAGACGAATCCAAAAAGTCTAAGATCATAAAAATCTGTTCAGTCGTTCTTGAGTTATAAGAGCCATTACAAACACGACTTTGTTTTATATATATATATATATATATATATATATATATATATATATATATATATATATATATATATAGATGTAACTCCACATCTGTCCAATCTCCTCCCTCTCTGTTTTGTTAAGTACTTAAGTGACATTTACATTCCAGCATAATGAGTTCATAAAAAATCAATGTGATAAGTCAAATAAACAAAAACCAAAATATAACTCGAGAGGAATGAAATATAAAATTAAACACGCATTAGAGTGAAAAGATCAACTACATGTACGTTGATATCTATCACTTTTTAACTTTAGGATTATGACTTTCTTGTACGATATTATGTTGACATCATCTATTCAATAGGCTTCAACCGATGCATCGGTCACTTAGTGGTATAGATGATAGACTTTAGATCACATGGTTCGGGTTCGATTCTGGCTCGAGTCAGTTTTTTAAAAGTTTTATTAAATTTTATTAATTTCGTAGGATTATTTATGGTTAGGGTTATAGTAAAGGGTTAGAGATAGTTTAAAACGTAAAATTAACCAGTATAATTAAGTTAAGTTAAAATTAAAACCACTTTGTTTTTAAGAAAATTACAAGGTATTCACCCATTCACCCACGGCAAAACCACAGGCGATAATAAGTGATTATTGTTAACAGGAAGTAGTTTGAAATTTAGTAAACAAATTTTCCGCATTGATCTAAGAACGTCCACCTTATAAAAGTAAACACGCATTATTGTGAAATGATCAACTGTGTTGATATCTATCACTTTTTATCACCACATGTTTAAACCGTTAGGCAATTTGTTCCATTTTCCGTGTAACCAGTCCAGTGAATGTACGAGATTTTACTCTCAGATCAGCGCGGATGGGAATCAAACCCATCCAAAAGGTTCAATTCACCTCAGGATCTGACATTTAAAACTTCATGATGTTACCCCTACGCTATTAAGACATTCTAATTGCAGCTGGCAGTGGCGGATTTTTTTATTACAAGTTCATTGTTAATTTGTTTACATTTTTTAGTTACATCCTAACCATTGTGCTTATTTAATACTACAAATAAATTTAAATCATCAGACAATTTATAGCTAATATTTCTTCTCTAGTCAGAACATTTTCACTGCATTAGATTTTTTGGGAATTGCATTCATCGTTGTGTTAGTGAAATCTAGGCAGCCAGGCCCCTCTGTTACTTCTATGCCTAATTTAGCAAGTTTCTATAGTACATCTTCCTCCAGCAATTTCATGATTTATTTCGGTAGGCTATGCCATGCTGCTTTCCTTTCATATTTTGAATTGTCTGATAAATTCTTCCTTCTCTATGGTCTTTTGTTATCAACTTCTGCCATATTGTTAAGGCATCCACAACCCCTATTGTCCTAATCTCCCGGTTTTGTGAAATGTACAAGACTTAATGAGGAATTAAGAAATTAATCTAATGAGTGGGGTTGTAATAATAAGGTCTAGATCCATCTCCTCTGCATTGGCTGTAGTATGACATGTTAATTGAATCCTTAAATAAGTTCTAAGAAATAAAGACGTACGAAATTTAACAATAAAATTATTCAAAATCTCAACATATGAAATAAATGTAAAGTCGTTCGGTTCTGGTCGCTTCGTTATGGTCTAAAAACTTGTTATACCAGAAAACATCATTAAACCTTAGTTGCTCAAAGGAAGAAAAATTGAATTTGAACCTCCAAGAACTGAAACCCGGAGAGCTAAACTAAACTAAGTCTAATAGAACCGAATGACTGGAACTAAACCTAAAGCTAAACTGTTCAGACACGAACTCTAAATACTGAATCTAATCTGTCCTCTCTAAAACCGTCTCGACACCACCAACCGAACTGACCTGAACCTGGGGCGGAAGCGCCCACTAGTTTATATAAGGTTAAAGCTAATAAAAAGTAAAAGGCAAATAGAGCTCTGAGAAGAGAAACATAAGTTTAAACTGTTCAAATCATAACCATATAAGAAGTTCTAGAGTTAACAGAATTTCTATGAGCAAAGTCAATGTATTAATTCCACTCTCACTTTGAGAGAAATAATAATGACAACCTCCTTAAACTAGAAAGACTACTAAACATTAACTTGTGAATAGCTATGATGTAAATATATATAACAACAATATTTTCTGCCTATATTTCAAAATTCCCTTCTCTTGGTTTACATTTTGACGTACAGATCTGCTAGAATTTACTTTCGTCTTTATTTACCGCATTCATCTCTATCTTCAGGTTGTCCTCCTTGTCGTTTATTCTAAAATTATTTGTGCCTTCTTTCCATTTCTTCTTGCTTGCATATGATCTTGAATCCTATACCAGATGTGTGAAATTTGTTTGATTTATGCCATACAGATTGCAGTCATGTAGTCATTTAGATTACATATTCTACACTCTATGAATATTTAAGGTCAGCTTCAGTTCAATATCTGGAACACCTTCAATAAAGTTAGAATTTGAATCTGCATGTAGTTGACAAATTATCAACTTATTTACAAATTATTATTATTAATAACTGATTAAGTGATTTGAAATACAACAGATAAAGTGAAAACCCTACCAATTTGTATGCCTGCCTAATTTTGATGGTTAGGTGAGTAATTATTTTAAAATTTACTACATGCAGTTTAATTGCATTAAGAATATTACAACTATGGTCAGACTAATATTGTAGTATGTCGTCTTATTTCTATGCTGTAATCATTTTATTGTGAACTGTGGTTTGTATTAATAGACATCTAATGTATTTCATTTTCAGTAAAATTTCTGTCACATAGACGTTCAGATTTCCTATACTCTACTTTATCAATAAGTAACCAATTGCTCAGATCAGCTGCAGTACAATGTCTGGAACATCTATGGTAAAGTTAGAAATTGAACCATCACGTGTCGCTGCTGTAGATGATGATTTGACTGAACAATCATCTCTGAGTGAAGATTGTTTACAAGTACGGTGTGAAAGTGAATCTGTGATGAAACATAAAGTGACAGAGTTTACAGATGTCAAAGTTGAGAATCTCACAGATTCATCTGATTGTAAATCTGAGGATGTTTTACAAGACATATTGTTGGAGTTCTGTTCAGCTTCATCTTTACCTTCAAGCAATCAGTTGTGTGCTGCTGAATGTCTCAACACTTCTGTACAGAGTTGTGCACAGCCTTGTGTCAAGTCTTGTGTCAAGTATTCAGTTTTCTGAAGTTTCAAATGTGACAGGTTTGTTCCTGTTATGGTTGTTAATTTAAAAATTTTGTTTGTTGTCTATCAGCAGCATTCTTCCTAATGTATGCTTAGATGATTATGAGACTAGCAGATCTTCATCTGAATGAGTTCAAAGCTGACGTTCCTGACATATGGTAAGGAACCAGATATTAAATACTTTTTTTATAGTTTAGTATCGTTTATTTGTTCATCATAGCACAGATTATACAAACAATAGGAATGGGCAAATAGTTAGATAAACAAACAACAATACAAAAGAGCCTACCATAAAAGAGCCTTAGCTCTGTTCCGTAATACCATAATTAGTAGCTATAGCAATGTTCACCTGAGTCTGAAATACAAAAAATTCTATTACATTAATAATTACAGTAAGACTGTTGATAGCCATGCAATTGAATATTTTCAAATTAGGAAATGGCCCGACACTGGCAAGTGAAAATTCAAAATAAATTGTAACATTTTTTTATCTCTAATAATAATCTCCAATAATCCATCTCTAAATTATTAACAATTAAATAAGTAAACTAAGTTCATCTTTCAAATGAGCAAAAAACTAACTAAATTAAACTTTAAAGAGCGAAGAATATATAATGAAACAAGAAAAGAAAATTCAATGAAACAAAGGTAGTGGCTAATTAATTAGCACAAACGTTCAAAGAAAGTATTACTAGTAAAAATTCATAAAAGGCTAAATTAAATTTGATTAAATAAAAAACTACAAAATTCTCTCTTAAAATTAGAAATAGACGTAGCATTTTTTATAACATCTGGCAAATTATTCCACAGTTTAGGACCACGTACAGGTATGCATTTAGCTCGTATATTTATACGTGAGAAGGGAACAATGAATTCATTAACATTTCTCATGTAATAATTATTATTCTCTACAGAAGTGCTAGATATTACGAATTCATTGCAAATTAATGGTAGGCAATTGTGTTTACATTTTAACATAAATAACACTGTGTTATAGTAATTTATATCAGACAATTTCAGAATAGCAAGATCCTTGAATATGGGAGACGTATGAGATAAATAATTACAATTATTAATAATTCAAAAATTGCACGTTTTGTAGGACATATAATTCTTTTAGAGCAGAAACGGCTGCACAACCCCACATAATGTTGCAGTAAGTTAAGAGAGAATGGATAAAACTATAATATATGTTCAATAGTGCTCGTTTGGGCAATTTAAATCTAATGTATGTACTTATGATTGATTTATTGAAGCTGGCGTAAACGTTGGGGATAGAGCTTTGCAGATAACACAACGTTGATGACAGACAATGAAGAAAAAGTGAAGACAAAGATAGAGAGAGTACGAACCAAAAGTGAACCCTTGAATAAATAAAGATTATGTAAACTGCAGAATTGACTCATCTGAACTTAAGGGAGATTTGAAGTTGTAATTTTTTGGCAAGTATTTGTTTTTCTAAGACCAACAAGTGGAGAGGCTGGATAGTGTTCCACTGAATTTAGAAGAAGAATCGTTTTTGAAAAGCATCTTTAAATTAATTGGAGAAACTTCAAAGAAGTAAAGGAATGTGTCGGAACTCGAAAGTCAGACTAATGAAGACTTAGTCATTTTAGTGGTAACTTAAGCTGCAGAAGTGTGGCCAATGAAGAAATATAAACAAAATAAGATTAATGCTTTTGAACTGAGGTTCTTCTGAAGGGTATGTCAGTATTGGAGGAAAGGCAGAGTAGAATAGAAGTGGATAAAAGCGAGAGGTAGAGAAACAGTTCAAGTGGGTAGCGCAAAGTGTAAATAATTTGGCATCATGTAGGGGAGGTGAAAACATTAATTAGGAATAGCGGAAAGTTAGCAGAAAGCAGTGGTATGGCAAATAAGGCATGAACGAAAAGTAAAGAGATCCTTGAAAAAGTAGAGATTGAAAGGCATAAGTCGAATCTAATGATGATGGGAGTAAAGGAGGGAGGTAATGACAAAGAGGTCATTGAGGACATTCTGGTCAAACTCTTTGAATCAAAGGGAAGAACGACAGTAGTATGCTTGGATGGAATGGGGAAAAAACAGATAACAACAACAACAACAATACGATTAGAGTGCTACTGTTGTCCATGACAACATTGAGCACTGTGAAACCAAATCAAAGCCGATGAGCAGAGTGAGGGTCCATAAACGGTGCGAACCAAAATCCGGGTGGTCAGTCCAAGGAAGGGTACTAGCGGAATGGAGGTTTACGTGTTGGTCTCAGTTCATGGACGTTTGGTGGATATGAAAAGTCGAAGAGAAAAGATTTTAATCGCCTATGAAACTGTTCGTAGAGCAGAGTGAGGGTCCATAAACGGTGCAAACGATAAATAAAGACAGATAAAGATAAATTCAGACCTATCAGAATTAGCCGGAGCAATATTGAAACCAAGTATGAAATTTTGGGAAAGTCCAAAAATCTGAAGAATTATGGGGAGTATAACAGAGTATATTGTGTGCCTGATCTAACTAGGAAGCAACAAGATATGAAGATGTAGTACGAACACTGTTGAAGGAATTACGAGATAGGGGATAAGAATTTGAGAACTGAGAGGTAAAAGTTAATAAAATACGTAAATGGAGCCGAGGTGGTAGTGTTTGTATCTCGGAATTAGATGAAAACTTGGATCTGCTGATCAGAGTCTATTGCCATCGCCTAAAGGGATGAGAATGAAGCGCGTGGGTATATAAAGTGTGTGTTCTCTAATACCAGAAGTAAATTGTCAGGATGCAAATTTGATCATATGATAATACTGATTGAAAACTATAAATTGGATGTTATCGGAGTCTGTGAAACATGGATAAATGAGAATATCTCTGACAATGAAATATTTTTACCTGGATTTTGATTATTCAGGAAGGATAGAGGCGAAATTAGTGAGAAGATGGGTAGTGTTTGTTAGGGTTCAATACTGGCAGTCAGAACTAATCATTGGTGTGTGTTACAAGAGTCCAAATTGCTCTCTGCAAGAACAAACCTAATTGTTCAATGTGTTAAAAGTGTTTGAGCATAGGAAGAGAAGAGAAGATGATGGGAAATTTTAATTTTCTTGACATAAATTGGGATGTTCATAATTCAGATAAACATGAGCAGGAGTTTTCAGTCTAGTGCTGGATTGTTGCTTTTTGCAGCGTGTTAAGGAAGCCACAAGAGAGTCTAATATTTGTGATTAGATTGTAATATTTGGTTTACAGCCTTTTTGCGTCATTAAATTACAATGTGAGGAATTTCAGAAGGTACGTCCATCTTTTGAATAAATTAGACAAAACGCGTTCAAGTAATTCTATTCGTTAACTCAGTAAATGTATCAATGTGAAACTTAACAGTAACTCTGATTGTAAGGATATACTAATTAATTGAGTTAAAATTCTATAGATCTACCGACTTGTATGGCAATGATCTCCCTCTGAACGTATATTTTAAGTTTGAGTCACTGATGTTTAACTTGTCATCATCATCACTATCATCATCACCATCATCATCTCCCCCTTAGTCCCAGTTCAACTACATTCAGGGTACCAACAGACCTTCTCCACATCTCTCTCTCTCCTATACCATTATTGTCAGTCAAACCCTGTCAATCTCTTCTAATCGTTTATTATATTTAATACTATACAATTGAGTTAAAATTATATTACAGATTTGTGTGGTACCGTCTGATCATGTACTTTAAATTTGATAGGTTGATGTTTAATTTGAAATTACATTAGTATTGATGTTTTATATTATGAATTAGTAATTATATTAATCGATGTTTAACTTGTAATTAATTACACAATACCTGTTGCTACAGTATTTCAAAAAGCACATATTTAGCTATAAACTAATGCAAAAATAATAATTATACAAAAATGATTAAATAAAAAATTAATTTTTAGAAAATTAAAATAAAGAAATTGAAAAATGCGCTTTGTTTCTGTAATTTCTAGATTTTGTTTCTGGAAACATAGAAACTGGAACAAGCCCGTAACAAATTATATATTTTTAGAACGTTGTATTCAATCTTAGTAGCCTTCCATCGTGATTTAATAATTATGCCTTAGAATAGTTGAGTAATATGTAATAACTTCCATATTCCCTAAATGGGAACGTTGGAATGTCAACTTTTCATTGACGTTTAACTTGTAATTACTTATATTTGCACAGATGTCAGCACTTTCAAGGTGATGCCACTACTACGTAACTGTTCAGTCGTACTGAGACGTGCAGATGTCACCTCCACTCTCTGTTTAGGTTCTTGTCTTTTAACCAATTATATTAATCACTGGTAAAAATCTGTGAATCTAAACAACTACTTCTTATTCTCTAAGATCTTGTCATGTAATGCAAGAAGATGTATGGCAGTGAATATTGAGAACTATTTCATTAATTTTATAAGCTATATTCATTTTTATGAAAATCATTCATTTCTAATATTGTCTAGTATTTGTCAGAACTGTTAGATTTTTCTTTTTCTATTCAAATCAACTCGCTGAGTTTTCAACTTAAAAACAGTTAAAATCACTATTTAGCTGATGATATTTCATTTAAAAACATAAAAGTAATGCAGTTAATTACTACGTTTATGAAAAGTAATTAGTTTTTGTCAGAACTGAGAATTTTCATTCCCGTTTCAGGTCAAATTGATTGGTGTTGCTAGTTCAACTTAAAATCGTATAACTTACAATTTAGATGATATTTCATTTAAAAACGTAATAGTAATCCAGCTGATTATAACGTTTATGAAAGTGATTAATTTTCATTAAATGTGACAGCTAACGATAAATACTCGCACTCACAGTAAAGATAAACACAAACTCTCTCTCTCTCTCTCTCTTTCTCTCTCTCTATTTCTTTCTCTCGCTCTCTAGTTCACTGACAAAAGGCAAGGTATATATTCGTACTCAGAGTTTGCTTTCACGCTCTATAAAGAGTAATTCATTTATCAACAAGTTGCTTCCTTCACAATGGTTATGCCTTATCCGTACCTTAGCCTATAGCTTGGGAAAAATATGGCTTCTGAGATGGTTTCCCATTGTCATACTCAGTTGTTGTTGGGATATATAATACAGCTAATATATGTTGCGTAAATTTTCTTTTGTTATTGATTCTCGTTTTGTTACATTAGACTTTTAATGTTTAAACCTTTGCAGAGTTGTTTTCGGATAAATGCCTTTATATGTTTTTATGTTGTAACAGATTCCAGTAGTAGAAGATCAATAATTGAATCAGATCCTGCACGACGTGACAAATGTTCTCATTGGGTGATAACTTTCAGTGAAGCAGATCAAGTAAAGCCGACTAAACGGTGTAAACACTTGAGTGACAGTCAGTTGCATTGTACTCAGTGTGATAAAACATTCAGCAGCAAATCCTACTTGAAGCTGCACATACAGTGCAAACATGAGTGCAATAGGCAGTATTGTTGTACTCTGTGTGATAAATCATACAGTCGTAAATCATGTCTCACTCAACATATAAAACACGTGCATGGAGATGAGAAATATGAGTGTGACAAGTGTGATTACAGTTCTTATACAGACATCATCTAAATGTTCACAACTCTGCTGTTCATTTAGAGGAGAAACCTCACGAATGTCCACAGTGTGACTATTGCTGCTCACAGAAGAGTCATCTAACATCTCACATACGTTTTGTTCACAATCAAGAAAAGTCTTGTAAATGTTCTTCTTGTGATAGGAAATTCTCAACACGTCGTGATCTAGATCGTCACTGGAGATCAGTTCATTGTGGAGAAAAACCTTTCAGGTGTGATCAGTGTGACTATAAGTGTAAATTGAAGAGATATCTTACAAGGCATAGGAGATGTGTTCATGACAGAATATGACGTTTCGGTTGTGCTCAATGTGAATACAAGAGTTCAACAAAGCATCAACTCCAGCTACATTGGATGATGGTACACTATCAACAGAGTCCTCACACTTGTACAGAGTGTGGTGAATATTTCAGTTCAGATTGTCTTCTAAGGATACATGAGAATGCTGTTTATAAGGTACTTAAGCCTCACTCATGTATTGAATGTCGTAAAGCTTTCAGGAGAGCTTCAAGTCTCAAATTACACGTCAATGCTGTACACAGAGGAATTAAATCCTACTCGTATACAGAGTGTGGCAGGGCATTTTCACAGAATGGCAATCTTCAGCAACACATCAGATCTGTGCATCATAGGGATTGACCCTATTATGTGATATATTATTTACCCGTTTATAATGAAATAAATTTTTTTTAAATTATCTTTAAATCCACTTGAACTTAACCACAAAATTCTTAAGTCCAGCCTCCACTGTAAGTGCTCAGAAATAAAAATATCCTTTATCACAATCGTAAAGATTTACGCTCAGTTGAGTATGATTTACTGGTTTTTTATCACTTGAAGAGGTCAGTTTCACATCAGAGATGAGCAGTGTGATCATAGTCAGGTTGTAAGTGCGGTAAATGTTTTATCAACGCCTCACATCTTAGGAAACATCAGAATGTAGCACACGCACTACTTAACCCTCACTCGTGTCCTGCGTATAATAAAGCTTTCAGTAGAGCCTCACATTTTAAAAGCATGTTAACGTCAGTTTCCTCACTTGAAAGCGATGTCAGTGACGGGCTAGACCAGGATTTGAACCCACACATACTGATCCGCGGTCAAATATCTTACCGACATTACCACTGGCTCCAGTTTAAGATATATGTTGATGATGTACTTTAAAAGTCTAAATCCCGCTTGTGTCCCGATTGGGGTCAAACATAGGACACATCTTAGCTTTACATAGAGACAATAGTTTACCTCGCGATTTGTATGTAATAAAACATTCTTTGTGACATACGCCTGCGCTTTAAGTGCACAAGATTAAAAGAACTTTCGCAAAATCTAACATTGTTTACTTAGATCTTTGATAGTTTTTTATCTTAATTGTAATATAATGGCAGAATTCCTAGACAAATATGGTTATTATCAATAAGAAAACTGTTAACTTATTACTTGTGTATTAATTTGATGACTGATACATTAGGACTGAAAGCCGATCCGTTATTACGTTTGGTAGTTCAGAACTTCTTGTTCTTCTTCTGATGTACAGTGATTGACTACACTCATACTACGCTGCTTCCTGCACTGTTATAATAAATGCTACTTTGTGATAAACGATCAGCATGAACTGCAATTGGTTTATGTACGTATTCCTTCACGAAAAAAGAGATAATGACTGCAAAGTGTTGTCTATACATGTACATTCATAGATTAGGAATCTGCTTAGAAGTTTGTTTCTCTCGCAACTGTTCTCTTACACTACCACTGTTCTCTGCTGTGAACGTTTTAGAGATGAGAGATCTGTAGTAGTTCAGAGAAAGATGACCTAAGGCAATAAAAGCAAAATGACGTATAATTTGGTTTTGTTGAGACTCTGCACCTAATATTCGATTGCTTAACCGCTTCTGACTTTTGTATAACTTTCCTTCTTGTAGACCAGTATTGAGATGATTTAGTAATATCTCTACTGTAATACTTGCACCTCTCAGAGAGTGGTTTCAGAATGATTTTTAATGATTAAACCGTTAAATCTTAGAGTGATTGATTATATTTAATCCAAGTAATGAATGATTTCACGGTTTCTAAAATGATTTGCTTGGATTTGAACCCACCAGGGTTCAATTCACCACAGGATCTGCCATTTAAAATGAGTTCTATGCTGCTGTAATAGTTTAAAATGAGATGATCTAAAGCAAGAAATGCAACTCTATCCACTATATATATATATATATATATATATATATATATATATATATATGTATATATATATAGTAGACATACGGTATATTCTTTACTGTATAGGCGGACTATATATATATATAGATATATATATATTATATATATATATATATATATAGATATAATATATATATATATATATATATATATAGTCCGCCTATACAGTAAAGAATATACCGTATATCTACTATATAGTTGGAAGATCGTTCATTCTGCTTTGCATCTGTCGTAAGGCTTCATTTGAATGCCCTATAGTTATGTTGTGAAGAGGGGCGTGGCCAGGCTTCTGTCATGGGAGGATTTTCCAATATGGAGACGGATACTGGAATCGTTGGTATGCGCGGAGGGAATCACGCCTAAGCTGAAAAAGGGGGTGCGGGGACAAATGGCCCCTGCAGCGGGTCCAGGGGCCGAGTCGTGGTAGGGGTATGGGGGCCGAAGTCCCCCAGAAGCTGAAGCACTTTTGTAAATAATGTCTGCAAAATGTTAGCATTTGATAACGTGCTGAGCTGAAAAAAATTTACTCTATATTATTTATTAAACTAACTGCCGGTATAGACCTACAAATGACATAATAATTTGTTTCACAAAAATTATAGCCATTTGTCCGTCATACTCACTGCTAGATATGACCTGGGCAAGTTTTTCAGGTGTTCAGTGCAGGGTTGTCTTGAACGCGTTCAGTAGGACTACACAATTGTTTTGGAAGACATTAATTATGCAATGCGCTTATTTTAGTTGAACATAAAAAAGACAAACGCTTCTCTTTACATAAACGTACATCTTTCATTATGCCAGTGCACCGTTTCCTCAGCTCTCTCCCTTGAAACATTCATTTGACACAATGTCGCACTTGGCCAATACTCTATAGACTCTGCTGATTTCAGTATTTCTTTCCATCAATTCCTATACACACTGTGCATTATTGATTCCCTGATGAATTCATACTGCCTGACTTGTAACCTAATTTCTCATATACAAAAATCGCTAATTAATAGTGTGTTGTTTACTCGATCATCCATGCAAAATAATTTTTTATTATCTCTATCTTATAAAACAGGTAAGTTCCTTGCACTGGCTCAAAGTATTCTGCACAAGAAGGTTTCACTGCCGTATAAGTGCATCGTTCACCACACCTGGTAATGGTTACATGTCTCACTTATTACAAGTGAGACATGTAACCATTGCTCTCACCATTGAAACATCTATGCGTCTACATTTTTGCAGAACAGACAATTATTGTGTTACTTACACATTACATGTAACAATAAGTTCAGTTACTGCTATGGAGTAATTTTTCAGTTCAGTATCCCATAAAATGCTATAATATAACAACAATTAGAGTACTACAGTCATCAATGGCAACATAGAGCAGTATTGAGACAAAATCAAGCCTGCGAGCATAAAGGATGTCCAAAAATGGTGCAAAATCCAGAAAATCAGTCTAAAGATCAGATTAAATCCCTTTGGATTTAATGGAAAGGAGGTTTAGGCGCTGGTCGCAGCTCATGGATAGTTGATGACAGATGATGACAGAGAGATGGAAAAGATAGGTCTTCAACTGTCTATGGAACTGCTCAGAGGAAAGCAAGGGCCGATGTGATTCAAACGATGACTTCCGAAGATTGGACGGTAGAGAATTCCAGATCTGCGGTGAAGCATGCTGGGAAGAACGATTAGATAGCTTACAGAGTGAAGGTAAGCTAGGTCACGTAAGAGTAATTAATTTAGAAGACCGAGTAACAGCTGGCTGCATCACTTTAATCCAGTGAGACATACACGTTTGTCCAGGGATGGTGATTAACTTATAGGTTAACGAAGCTGTTATGTAAATGATACGCTCTTTAATCTTTAGCCAGTGCAAAGACTTCAAAATAGGCGTAACATGTGAGTACTTGGAACTACAAAAAATTGCTCGCGCAAGAGAATTCTAAACAAACTGCAATCGATCAATCTCACAGCCAGAGAGATTTAAAAACAGGGAATTGCAGTAGTCCAATTTCGATTGCACAATGGCAGCACCAATTGTAGCAGCTGTCTCACGTGACAAATATATATGGACGTATTCGACGAAGATCTCGGATATGAAAGAAACATGCTTGTGAAGTTTTAGTTATGTGTTCGCGGAAGGTTAGGTGTTTCTCAAGGATAACACCGAGATTTCTCACAGAAGAAACAGGTGATATTGTAATACCCGAAGATAATGAAAGAGTTTTCTCATTCAGCTTCAGAAGCTGTTGAGGTGTCCCAACCAACAAAAATTCAGTCTTAGATGGATTAAGTGCCAAAAAAGTAGCAGACATCCAAGAGGATATAGACTGAAAACTTTGCTGCAGGAGGATTTCAGCATCAGAGTAGGAGTTAGGGGTGAAACAAGTATACATTTGAGTGTCATCAGCATATAGCTCATTATCAATAGAATGAGAAGAGATCAGCGAGCTAAGGGTGTTGTATAGAGGTTGAAGAGGCTAGGACCAAGAACGGAGCCTTGAGGTACTAAAGCTTCCTACTTTAAGTAGGGAGACAAAGAGATGTACTCCTTCACTTTCACACTAAAAGAACGATCCAGAAAATAAGAGGAAAACCAATCAAGAAAAATTCCACGAATACCAAGCCAGGAAGAATACCAAGACAGTTTAAGCATCAGAGAAGGAGTTAGGGGTTAAACACGTGTAGGCCTACATTTGAGTTCCATCAGCACACATGTATAGTTCATGATCAAGAGAATGAGAAGAGATCAGAGAGCATAAAAGTGTTGTATAGAGGTTGAAGAGGCTAGGACCAAGAACGGAGCCTCGAGACACATCATACCTTAAGTGAGAAGGCGAAGAGATGTACTCCATCACTTTCACACTAAAAGTACGATCCATGAGGTAGGAGGAAAACCAATCAAGAACAATTCCACGAATTCCAAACCACGAAGAAAGACGTTTGTCTTTCTAAATATTTGCAGACATTATTTACAAAAGTGCTTCAGCTTCTGGTCGACTTCGGTGCCCATACCGCTACCACGATTCGGCCACTGGACTACGTTGCACGGCACATATGTACCCCAGACCCCTCTTAGGCGTGTTCTCCCTCCCCCCCACCCCCGGCTCACCAACAATTCCAGTATCCGTCCCCATTTCATGCAAATCCCCCAATGGCAAAATCCTGGCTATGCCCATGTCTCTTATATACATTTAAGTCCATCACAACACCTGGGGATGGATATATGCATAGTCTAAGTTTAACTCGGGCTGGGATTGCTTTAATAAGAAGAATAAGTTGTAAATTTACTTCTTAAAGAGCTGACAATAAGTATTAAATTGTAAATATGAAAGATAGATGCGTTATTGGGTAAGTCAACAGTAAAGTAAACACGCATTATAGTGAAATGATCAACTACGTTGATCTACCACTTTTTAACACCACATGTTTAAACCGTTAGGCAATTTAGTCCATTTTCCGTGTATCCAGTCCAGTGAATGTTCGAGATTTTACTCTCATAACAGCGCGGCTGGGATTTGAGCCCACGAGGGTTCAATTCACCACAGGATCTGTCATTTAAAACTTCATGACATTACCCCTACGCTATTTCGACATTCTCATATTTTGATCTTATTATATTATTTTGGTTTAAACATACATGTATATGTTTTAAACATACATAAGTATATAGGTATATTACCTATAAAATTAAGACAGTTTGCATCTAAGAATAAAATGGAGGACATTTTTAAGGTTTGAGTAACTCATCATAAAGATTATGATTAATGGACTAAATATATATATATATATATATATATATATATATATATATATATATATATATATATATATAAGCCTATCAATATCTTACAATAGGCCTATGCCATGATTCTCTAATCATGGCATATTATTAGATATTGATAAGCTTATATATATATATATATATATATATATATATATTGCCCATTGTAAATCGGATTTTAATAGATAGATTAAATCCATGGTTTTTATTCTAATGGTAAAGAGTCCCAAAACTTACAAAGCCTCTAATATTAATGTTTTCCCGTATAACATAACATACTGGCACGCTGGGTCAGGAAGCACAGAAGGCCAATTTTAAGGCCAATTTCCTCCTTCCTATCCATGGTTATTAGTAATCGTTGCCTTTTGGTAGCGCATCAATTGCAGCCGGCGCGGATTTTAAGAATAACCTTCCATCACCCTGGGATTTTTCTAAGTTGTCAACACTTGGTCTTCCAAGGTGGCCACCTGCTAAGTACTAACAGAGGTCGATGTAGCTTAACTTCGACAATTGACGCGCAACTCAACCAAGTGCACTAAATTCCGCTGTATGGAATTACGTTAGGATGGGATATCAAAAATGTTAGCATCTCTATAAAAAAGTGAGATCATATCATAGGATATCGATATCATCATCATCATCGTCATCATCCTTCCTTGAATCCCAGTTCAACTAGGGTAGGGATACGAATAGACTGTCTCAAATCCTCTCTGTCCCACATCACATCCTCATATATCATAGGATATCGATGAATTGCAAATATCTGGCAATAGTTTATATTTATATTTGAATATACATAAGAGACAAACTAGTAGTATAAATCATTAATTTGCAGCAACACTAGACATTCAAAAGGCTAAAAATCTGAATTATTAACTAAACGACCCTTTTAATTAATCGATTAAAAAACTTAGTATTAAAAGTGATCTTAAATACTGAATCCTCTGGCCATTGAAAAACAGACCAACCGTTAACCGCTAATATTGCAATTAGTAATTAACCAATGACTGAAAAATCCACAGAGAAACCAACTCAACGGTCATTTTTTCAAGTAAATGTTTACATCAGTAGTGAATAGACTTCAGGTATAGTACATGTACTTGTGAAGAGATAACATTGCTGATTGACGGATTAATGCTCCGTTTGAAAGAAACAGTAAAGATGAAACAGTAGACCGTAAATAGAATATGTATCCTGAACCTGCCATTAGGCAAAACTATAGAGCGAGATTAAAAGTGACAGATATAGTAACAGGCGATAACTTCGTTATAGTGTGCGTTTGATGCTATATATATTATTTAAAGAATGTTATTTTTTCTCGCTTTAGGTAAAAAGTATAATTTAATATTATCGAAGACCATAATATATACAATTATACATGTATGACATTATATTTTAATAGAATCAAATGTTTTACACTATCTTCAAATACATTAAAAAGCACATTAAAAAAATAACCCCCTAGCATTATTACGATAACTTTGTCAATTCTTGTTCTTTTACTATGAAATTTTAGCTGACTGTAGAGAAAGAATTTTTTCACAAACTCAAACCTTTTTCACAAACAAAAGTTTGTTAAAAATTTTCACTATTTTATTTTAACTAAAATAAATTTTTAAATTTATAACCAAATTTTATAGAAGTATTTTGAACGGGACCTGAGTTATCAATGTTTTACAAACAAATTGATTTTTTCCCTTTTGCACTAAGATCCATACCAACGTCAGAGGGCATTCGGTTGGTGAGCGCCTAGGCTCCAGAAATTGCTTCAAAAATTTAAACGAATGGAAAAGTCTCAAATAAGGGATAGGCTGGTAGTGTGGTGATTGATAGAGAGGATTCAAGACAGTCTATTTGTATCCCGATCCTGGTTAGGCTGGGATTCAAGGGAAGATGATGCTGATGATGATGATCACTATAATTATAAATAAAGTGAATCCCTACGATGCACAGCATTGATGTGTTTCTGAAGTTTGCTATTCTCTGCAAATGCACTGCCACACTCTGAACACGAGTAGGATTTAATTTCTCTGTGAACTGAATTAACGTGTCTTTTGAGATTTGAAGCAGTACCGAAAGCTTTACTACATTCAATACAAGAATGAGGTTTAAGTCTCCTATGAACAGCATTCTGATGTGTCCTTAGATTTGAGTCGGAACGGAAATATTTATCACACTTCGTACAATAGTGGGGACTCTGTTGATAGTGTACCATCATCCAATGTAACTTGAGTTGATGCTTAGTTGAACTCTTATATTGACATTGAGCACAACCGAAACGTCGAATTCCATCATGAACACATCTCCTATGCCGTTTAAGACAGCCTTTCCGTGAACACTTATAGTCACACTGATCGCATGTGAAAGGCTTTTCTCCACAATGAACTGATCTCCAGTGACCATCTAGATCACGACGTGTTGAGAATTTCTTATCACAAGAAGAACATTCAATAGACATTTCGTGATTGTGAACAAAACGTATGTGAGATGTTAGATTACTCTTACTTGAGCAGCAATAGTCACACTGTGGACACTCGTGAGGTTTCTCCTCTAAATGAACAGCTGAGATGTGAACATTTAGACAATGCCTGTAACTAGAACTGAAATCGCACTTGTCACAGTCAAACTTCTTATCTCCATGCACGTGTGTGATATGCTGTGCGAGAATTGATTTAACACTGAAAGATTTATCACACAGAGTACAACAATGCTGCCTGTTGTTCTCATGTTTGCACTGTATGTGCTGCTTCAAGCGGTCTTTCCTGCTGAATGTTTTATCACACTGAGTACAATGAAACTGACGGTCACTCAAGTGATTACACTGTGTACTTGACTTCACTTGATCTGTTTCACTGAAAGTTACCTCACACTGAAAACATTTGTCACGTCGTGCAGGATCTGATTCAATTGATGATCTTCTACTGGAACCTGTCGCAACTGGAGCAAAAAATAAACTAATAATAAAGATTTAACGTGCATTTCCTCATCAAGGACATCTAAACATCACATGTCACTACAAATCGATTCACACAAACAGTGTTCTGCAACTTTCAAAAAGCTTTTAGCCTCTGCTATTGTCTTCAGAAAATCGTTTGACCTAGGTTTTGCTTTTGCTTCAAACGAATAGCACTCAAACTGCTCTTTGGAAACCTTTGAACTTTTGCACTTTTATTTCAAGTCCAGTAAATCTTTCGGCTCAAACAAAAGAAGATGAAGTCTTCCTAATGATGTGCGAATATTAGGAATTTTGCGCAGTTTGAATCGGGAGAACAAAGCTTGCGAGAGGGTTGATATTGGATTAAGAGATTGGAAGGTGAAAAGGTTTACCAAATATACGAATTGTGGAAGTTAGCAGAACAATTTTATACTTAATTTTTTAAAACAGAGGAAGCCAGTGAAGACTACTAAGTAAGGATATAGAGGTGGCCTGAAGCCTTGAGGACCGACAGTCAGAAACATGTGCTAGAGAACTCTGGACACGTTGCAAACGCATGAGAGAAGAAGAAGGTAAGCCA
This sequence comes from Enchytraeus crypticus, assembly GCA_905160935.1. Taxonomy (NCBI): domain Eukaryota; kingdom Metazoa; phylum Annelida; class Clitellata; order Enchytraeida; family Enchytraeidae; genus Enchytraeus; species Enchytraeus crypticus. The sequence continues at coordinate 2,126,903 of CAJHZI010000416.1, read as the reverse complement.
TATAGCAATTTATGAGTTACAGAAGCAAAGTTTAGAACGAACCATTTAGTTAGCAGGAATTTATGTCTGAAGTTTGTCAAGAAAAGAACGTATTTGTCTGATATGACGGATCTAAAAAAACATGAACGTCAGAAGAGATATGAGATTTGAAGTCGTGGTTTTCATTAAATACGACACCAATGTATGCCGCCTTGGGAGTTGGAATGAGAGCAAGATTTTGAAAATATACAGAAGAATCAGATAATTTGCGTTTTTATATTTGGGGAAGGAATGGGAATTTCTCTACTTCTTTGCTGGGGGTACCAATTAAAAGATATTCGGTTTTAGAAAGATTGAGAGAGTGACGATTGAGACAGATCTATGATTAAACTTAGTCAATAACAGTGGAGAGGTGTTGCAGTTTCAGATCTGAATCAGAACTAGACAATGAGATATACAACTGAGTATCCTCGAGAAGTGGTATTTTACTAAGGCGTTATCTAAAGAGTAACTAAACGGTCCAGTATAGAGAAAATTAAGGGTCCAAGTACTGATCCATGGGGCATACCACGGGAAGAAGAGGTAGTACAGGAGAGCGTTCGTTATCGATAAAAACAGATTGAATGCGACCAGAGAGATAGGAGGATATGAGAGAGAAAGCAAACTCAGAGATACTAAAGCACGTTTTAAGTCTACCGGTGAGAATGCTATGATCAATGGTGAAAAAGGCAGCTAAAACATTAAGTAGTACCAGTGCTAGATTTATTGCTTTGTGTACTGTACAGCTTTTTATGACCCGTTTTGGTGTTATTATTAAGTAAATCAAATTTAAACAAATATCGTCTGAAAGTGTTACATAATATGGCATCATTGGAATTTCTTTAGACAGAAATCAGAGTTTAGTAGCTGAATGAGAACAATTATATTTTGTGAATATACGCAACAGAAATTTAGCATAAACTGCTCAAACATATCCATATTGAGCAATTATGAAATATTAATATTTTGTACAAGTCAGAGTAGCACTTAAATTTCTCATATACCATTTAGCAATACTTAAGTGTGGCACAAATTGGATGCATATTTGTACACTATATGCGCAATACTAAATGCAGAAAATGTAATTTCATTACGAATTACCGACACATGAGGCAATATATAAAACATTTTTCATATTTTCGTTATAAATTTGTGTCATTTTCAGTAATGTGCATGACTACTAAGATTCTAAGGAAATTAACAATAATTTTAAATTGTGTATATACCAATTAGATCTTGCAATTAGATATTCCTCTAGCAGAGTAATTACCCACTCCAAGTTATCATATCTACCGAGAAGTTAATGTAAGTTGTCAACCTGATCTCAGATATGTTAAATGATAAGAACCTGTTCTCAGATATGTTAAATGATAAGAACCTGATCTCAGATATGTTAAATGATAAGAACCTGATCTCAGATACGTTAAGTGATAAGAACCTGATCTCAGAGAGGATGTGACATCTAAACGTCTCAGTACAACTGAACAGTTGCGTAGTTCAGGTATTAGATGAACTTTGGTGTCTGCGATATAATATAGAGATAAACATGGGTAAATTTACGAGTTATAAATCCACATATCATATATGAAAATCCACATATCATAAATCAGCAGACCTGTGACGAGATGAAATAGCTACAAATCATTCTTGTAGTATTTATATTATTTATACATCAAGATAATTGTAAATCATCTTAAATATTTGAGAAGAAGATTTAGACTAAACATTGGAGTGTTCATCTCAGAGCGAGCGGTAGTAAGAGTAAGTAGTCTCGAAGATCGGTTTCCAGTCCTGTCAGCTATAGATAGAAATGATCGCTTCATGACAATTTTTACTTTAAATATTTGAAATTTGAGCGAGACAAAGAATGAAGTTCAAGTAATCTGTCTACTCTTATATACTACAGATGTACATTTCAGTTATACCTCAAACCAACCTACGATAGGCGAAATTAAGCTACACCGTTACTGTCTTTATTACACTTAATAATTCAGTTGGTATATGTCGCTACTCTTTCAATTACACAAAATCACAACTCTGCCTCAGTGTTCTGATGAGCTCTGTGTTAGCTCCAAGATCTACTAAATCTAGTCTCCCTAAATGGTGTATGACGTACAGTTAAAAGCTAATGGTAAAAAAACATTTAAAAACTAATGTTAGCGTCAGTTTACAATACTATACTACTCTTAAGGTATATGACTCATAAATATAATAGGTGTACGTCAAACCAGCCTATGATAGGGAAAATGACACTACATCGTCACTACCTTTATTGCACTTGAATATTCACCTGCTATAAGTTATCTAATTAAAGTGTGCATATTGTTTTAATTTGTCTTTTGTTCACTGCTCTATTTTTATTTATCAATATTCCTTTACGACGATGTTGTAATCTAGGTTTCATTTTACTGTTTCCTACTTCATTAATGAAAAATAGTAATCATTAGTATTGGTAGTTTTATTTTCAAATAATTGCGGAATATTTAAGTGCTAATCATTTAGCCTTTATTACCGCTTCACACATGCATGCTATTTTTTAATGCATCTTTCCGTCTGTGTCTGACTTCTTATTCTATATGTTGTGATATAAAAAATTAACTTCTAAGTTACTACCCTTTCAATTAGAATTACAAGTCATTGTAATAGCTTTTGCCGCAGACTTTGTACACAGGGAGGCACTAAACGTGAAATTTTTTATTGATAGATTTACTTGCTATATTTGTCAAACATCACAGAGAATAGTTCTCTCTCTTAGTGCACTGCCTTCTTGAACCCTTGTGGGTTCGAATCCCAGCCGCGCTGATTTGACAGTAAAATCTCGGACATTCACTGGACTGGCTACACGGTAAATGGACAAAATTGCCTAACGGATTTAACATGTGATATTAAAAGTGATAGATATCAACGTAGTTGATCATTTCACTATAATCTGTGTGTTATTAATGAGTGTGCCTATTGGCAGATCCAAGGTATGTAACGCCTCCACTCGTCTCAGACTGGTGTTACAAGTCTTTGTGACTTCCTTAACCAGTATAATTGTTGTTAAGTTAAGTTAAGTCTCCGTATCCCACTTTCATCTTCATGTTCACATATGAGTGGATCTTTAAATCATATAACATTCCTAATCTCGGCCTTCCTCGGCCTCTATTTCCTTCCATTCTGCCTTCTATGACCTCTATAGTAGACTTCCACCCTTAGAATGCGTCCTATCCAACTCTTATTCCTATTTCTTAATGCAGAAGATAGTTATTCATTAATTAATTAAGCACACAGCTAGCAGAAAAAGTATTCATCCTGACCACTACAGCAGATGGAGAGAGAATATGAACCTTGAACCTGACATTTGCAGGACAAATGAGTTATATCAACTTACTATTCGGAAAGGAGCCTCAAAACTCTGCCTCAGTGTTCTTGTAAGAGAAAGGTTCCTGGTAGTGTGCAGATAATTCCACCATAAACAAATGATTCAGTATATATCACAGAAGAGAATTTTACCTTCTAAATTACTCAAGCAACTTCCTGACAAATTCTTCTCTTCCAGTGATGAATGTGCAATCAACTCTCCACTCACAGTACAGACACTTGATTCTTCAGGTTCAAGCTTGATATCTAACGTTTCCGACATTGTAGTGAAATCCTCAGTTTAAGATTCTTAAAGATTGATTCTATAATATATGAAATCTTGTGAAAGTTAATCTAAAATGTACGCTACAATTTATAAAGCCAAAAAATAGGTTTAGTGTTAATAATTTTGAATGCAATAGTTCAATCTGCATAAATTCTACAAATTTATTGTAATTATGTGGTAGATCTATATACCAATTAGCTAGTGCCACATATGAAAAGCAAAATAAAAACTGTATATATATATATATATATATATATATATATATATATATATATATATAGATATATATATATATATATATATATATATTGAAAAACAAGATCGATATGTACACGTACACTAAAGGGGCAACAAATGCCTATATGTATATATATATATATATATATATATATATATATATAATTAATATATATTAATTAATATATATATCAAATTAATTAATATATATGATTAATTATATATATATATATATGAAAGTATGAATAAGTATCATATCAATTTTAAATAATTGTAAGTATATATATATATACTTACAATTATTTAAAATTGATATGAATCAAGATCGATATGTACACGTACACTAATGGGGCAAATTCCTATATCTATATAATATATATATATATATATATATATATATATATATATATATATATATATATATATATATATATATATACAGTCATGGCCAAAAGTTTGAGATCAGTGGAAAAAAATCGTATTTTATGATTTCTTTCTTATTTTGCTTAAAAATGCAGCAACATTTACACTTTCTGATTATGTCTTGATGTAAACAAAGACATAATTTAGGTCTTTTTCCTGTTTGGGATTTTTATATGCATATTTTGTGCAAATATTGCTCTATTTGCAGAGTATTAAGAGAATTTTATGCGAGATTTGGCCTATAATCCGGTACTAGTCATTCTGCCACGGGGTATTATAATACTCACCTAAAATTCTACAGAATGCTGTAATATCGCTCAGACTATAACACTATGTGCTGAATTTTGTTCTGTTCTGCTTCAGAGCTGTAAAATTTCTTATATGTGTGTATTCAAACTTAACATGGGTCGAAACCCTGAAATTTCGGTAGCGAAGCGCGCAAACATTTTTGCTCCACTACATGCCTACATAGGTCAGAGCAACCAGCAGACAGTCCTGATTGAAGCAAGGGTAAGCATACGAACCATTAGAAGACGTTTGTTTGAGGGTAGATTGAAGTCAAGACCAGCATTGAAGCCTTTGCTTCAAAGAAGAACGTTCGAGATAAAGTGGCGTTTTGTCGCAAATATCGCAATTGGTCTGCAGATGATTGGGAAAGCGTACTATTTTCAGACGAGTCAACTTTCACAAAATTTTACCCTTTCTCCATGCATTTAAGACGATCATTTGGGAAGATAAATGATCCAAGTATTGTAACAGTGCTGTCAAACAGTGTGCCAAGCTGATGGTTTGGGAATCTTTTTCAAGGAAGGGCAGCCGTGCGGGAATCTGGTTCATGGAGCAAGGCACAAAAATCTATGATGCTGTCTACGAAGGTATTCTTGAAGATAAAGTTTTGACTTTTAGAAGTATACATGATGTGGAGTACTTCCAACATGATGGCGCGTCATGTCATATGGATAACACTGTTACAACATGGCTTGCGGCCAATAATGTACCCATGATCATGATTGGTCCGTGGCCGGGATCATCACCTGACCTGAACCCGACAGAAAATCTTTGGATACAGATGAAAAGAAAGGTTGCTGCACACTATCCTTCCTCCTTTCAATATCTAAAAGAGGTGGCGAAAAGAGTTTGGAAAACAGAAACTTCGCTTAGAACTGTAACATATTAGCCCACTCCAAGCCTCGCTGCATTGCAAACGTCCTGGCCGTGAAGGGAAAACACACCAAATACTGACTGTCTAGGTCACTCAGCACATCTGTGACTTTATTATAGCAATGTTTTAATTTCTATATGATATGTATATTGTTTTATGATGATGTACATATTAAATACAAAAGAAAACAAGGTTTTTACCATGATTTTCTAAAAAATATCGACTGATCTCAAACTTTTGGCCATGACTGTACATATATATATATATATATATATATATATATATATATAATATATATATATATATATATCTATATAATTGATTATATACTTACAATTATTTATAATTAGGAATACCGGCCTCTTACACAAAATTTGTACGCGTTGAATTGATGAAAGATATATTATATTTTACTAGAATTATGAATAGCAAGACATTGTGAATGAATTATCCATCAAATAAAGTAAATACTTCTGTAGAAAAGTATAAATAGAAATAACAATTATAGATTATAGCTAACACCTATCTTACAATGAGAAATAAACATCTTGAAAACGATTATTGTTACTTTAACTTAAAATTAATTTGAAAGGATCAAAATAGCGAACAATCACTTACTGGGCCACTAGATCGAATAGCGATTCTCTAAATTTCATGGCGGCCCCAAGGTGATAAAAATAAACTCGATTAAGTATTTCAGGCTTATGTGTTTTACTAGTAAATTTCACAATTTCATATTGTTATAATATTCATCAATATTTTTCATATTTACAATTTAAGACATATTATCAGTTCTTTGATTCTAGTAAAAACTTTAAATATGCTTTTAACGAAAGTGTTCTAAATTTGTAATTCTTAAAGAATAGAGTCGGAAATTCTATCAATTGATATCGGAGAGAATATCTCCCCGTTCAGAGGATCGGGGATTATTATTATTTCTGTTCCAGTATAAATTATGTGATCTTTAAGTTCTTTAGGCACTTTTCTGTTCTATTTCTGTTAGAGCCAGAGCATGAATTAAACAAGATTGGGCTTAGACCCCTGAGGTACCCCTGTGCCTCTGAAAATGACCTAGGCGTTATTATTGATAATTATACCTTAAAATTCTCAGAGCAATGTAATTCTGCGGTAAATTGTGCAAATCGCACTTTAGGTTTAATTAGAAGAACTGTAAAAAGTCGTAGTAAAGATATAATAGTTCAATTATATAAAGCACTAGTAAGACCTAAACTAGAATATTGTATTCAAGCATGGAGACCTTTTTAAGGAAAGATATTGATGCTATGGAAAGAGTTTAAAGAAGAGCAACTAGAGAATGATTGCCGAAATGTAAGGGACAAAGCCATGAATCTAGGTTAAACACTTTAGGTCTAATTAGTCTAGAGGATAGATATACCAGAGGAGATTTAATTTAAGTGTTTAAAATAATGAAAGGTTTTGACAATATTGAGTATGAAGAATTTTTCAATTTATCTGATCAAACTCGAACTAGAGGACATAGATTTAAAATAACAAAGGTTAGATTATCAAGACTATAGATTAGAAGATATGTTTCACACAAAGAGTAGTCAATATGTGGAATAAGTTGTCCCAGCATATAGTAGAAGCTGAGTCAGTGAATTCTTTCAAAAAATAGATTAGATAAGTATTGGAGGGAAAATGCTTGAGTTAATAACTTGCTATGTTTTGTACGGGTGGGAAGGATGATTTGGTTGTGTGCTTCAATTATCTATGCATGCATGTATGATTTTTCCGTTTCTAATTGTCTGTGGTGGCGAATTGGTGTTGAGTGATATGTGAAAATGTTATGTGTGTGTGTTCATATGTGCATATATGTAGGTATATGTATGCATTTGTGAGTTTGTGCATAGACTCTATATGGCTTTTAGTCATATCTATAAGTTTGTAGATGTATGTGTTTGCATGCTTATTTGAGTATGTGTATGTATACTTATGAGTGAGTTGGTGTAGCTCTCGTGACACGTGCAGTTATTAGTTGGTCTATTCTTCAGTGTCCCGAACACAACACTAGAAATAAACCAATCAGGGTAAAATGCTGATTTTTTCAGAATATAGGCCTAATCGTACAAAATGTAGCTTATATGAGAAAAGATTTAAAAATTCTACACACTAACTATACGCCAGCATGAATTGAACACGCGAGTGTTCGCTCTGAGACTCGTGTCAATTAACGCCTTTACCACTCTGCCAATCGACTTCCTACATTCTTTTCCTACATTGGTTTGCCTTTCATGTTCATAGGCAATGCTAGAGTTTGAACAGGAATGCAATTGTTCTCGTTGTGATCTGGGTTAAGTTAAACGAAAATTAGAAGTTTTCACAATAGATCAGTGAACCAATTACAAGGATTATTTTGTAAATATGTAAAATATTAATGAAATTGTGAATATTTTGAAGTTAATATATTGATGTTAAAAACATATTATTTTAGTGTAATTATATATGTTAGTCTTTATGACGTCCCTGACATCATCCTTGTATGAGAAAACGGACGTTAAACCTTTAATAATAATATTATTATTATTAATTATATTATTATTATTACTATTATTATTCAACAACAAATTCATGGCAGTTAAGATTAGTCAAGGTTGTGAACTCTGGGCGAGTTCGGACAATCATGTCCCGTCTGTTCACGTATTCCACACCGGTCCTCGAGTGCTGAGTGTGGCTTTGTATTAGAACATACGAAGCTGTCCACCATGTTGCCTTCCTTAAGAGCTCGTTGTCTTGTGGTTTGACTGATGCTTTGCTTCGACACAAAAGATGATCTCACTGATGCTCTCCATTCTTCTTCCTCCACCCCCAGTTTGAGGAACTGCCCGGCCCTATAGAACGTTCCCATGCGAGGCTTGCTCGAGTCTGTGGTGGAGCTGAGCTAGGAGGAACAGCGGACCTTGTTCAGACTGTAGCGAGCCTGAACCATGGAATGGAGAAGTCCATGAACGACCTGGATGACTTCCTTGGACTGCTTGACAGACTCGCTGGGGGAGAAGAGCAGGCCCCGCCTCATGGCTGGGAGAGCCTCGGCCGTGTCTAGGGGATAGGGCAGGCGACTCGTCAGCACACGTACAGAGTGACCCCCAGAGCCCAAATATCCGCGGCAAGGGGGCAGTAGGGCCGTCTTGCTAAAACCTCAGGTGGTAAATACCCCGGAATGCCAAATGACAGGTCTGACTTGTTGTCCTGCAGCTGCTGCAACTGTGCGCCGCTGCTGTACCGTAGCCCAGCTGCTGTCAGCTGATAGGCTGCGCTGGAGTCGGACAACTTGACCCGATTATAAGCGTCGAATAGAAAATGCTCACAGCGCATGTCCCGATGTGCCACCAGCTGCAGAGTGCCTGTAAGTCACAGCAGCTAGCATGTCGCGAAAATACCTCTTGAAGGTATCCTCTACCAGTAGATTGCCGGATGACTGAGTGAGAAAGTCTCTTAGACTGCCCTGACTGCAACACTCTAGCACCTGCCCGTAGACACCATCAGCGCTCGTGCAGTAGTCGAACAGCCTGATCACGGCGTCGTGGCTCAGCTTCCCTAGCAACTCTAGATTCTATAGATTATGCAGTTTGGAAAACTGATCATAATCTTTAATAGATAAAATATTGGGATTATTTCTATGTTTAGTATCGCTGAAGTAATGCTTAAGCATGTAGCTTAAATTATGTATACAAATAAAGAATTAAAAAATACGTACGAGCAGCATTTATATGTACCAATAACAATCATACCATTAACTTTTAAAATTCAATTGATCAAATGTGACAGGTTTGTTGTTGTTATATTTGTCTCTTAGAATTTGTTGTGTTTCTGGTGCATTCTGTAATCAGCCCTCTTTAATATGTTTGTTGAAGTGATCGTGAGACAAGCAGGTCTGGAAGAGTTAAGCCTACAAGTAGTTGTTGTTGATAAAGTTGGTGATAGATTGAAAAAGAATCCTTTATGGGGACAACACCACGTTGCTAGCAGACAATGAGCAAGGAATGAAGACATTAATAGACAGAGAGTACTAGCCAAAGCAAGAAGGCAAGACATTTGAATATTCTTGAAATAAAGATTATGACTACTGTAGAATTGAACGAGGGTGAACTCAGAGGCGATTGAAGTGAAGAAAATATAATAGAAGAAGAGGAAGAAAATAGAATACACTAGAAGAAAATATAATATACAATTATGTGATTGTATGTTAATTATTTTAGCACAGTATCTCTCTCATTCTTGAGTTCTGCCTTATAGTAGATCCACTGTACATATTGCTATTCACATGCTCCTTAAAGAGCTTCCATCGATTAAAGAGCTCATCCATTCACAAAAGGTTATTCCGTGTCCTTGCCGCACCCACCCAGCATGCCCCCCCCCCCCCGAGCATCCCCTATTATCCATCCCTGTTTAGCAGTTGCACTAGAATTATAATTTTTTATATTCAAGACTCTGTTCAGATATATAGCTACGTTGAAATTGACATTATCTTACGGTTAGTGAAACCAAGGGATAGAATAAACTATGTTATACAATTAAAGAATAAAATTATAACAGAACTGGTAGAAAATCGTTTCTTAATCCATGACAGAGTGATATTCAGTCTAATATTCATAACTGAATAATTTAATTTGACTAAGTTATTAATTCATTAGATTATGCAATATGGAATACTGATCACAATATTTAGTAAAGAAAATATTGTGATCATTTCAAAAATAAGTAACATTGAAGTAGCGCTGATAAAAATATGAATGTGAAGTAATGTATGCAAATTAAAAATGTAAAGAAAATACAAGCAGCAGTTATATGGACCATTAACCATCATACCATTAACTTTTAGAATTCAATCCTTTTATTTAATATACGTTTTTAGTATACCAGATGAAGCAATAATAATCATTATTATATTATTGTTACCTGTTTCTTTGTACTTGTTTACTCATAAAGCTATTTGTTTCGTATTATTACCTACTTAGCCTGTGTTTCAAATTCCCTACTTATTAGCCTACCTACTCATTTCTTAACGACGTACCTGCTACTTATAACCTGATAATATGCCCTATCATGTCATATACATGTATTATCGTATCGGATGTTTCTAATATTTTGTTATTACTGCTATTTTTATTGCCTCTTTCTCTCAACTTGTGGCAGCACGTCCAAAATTGTCTGCGACATTCAAAAGGTTACAAGTTCTCTGCACTTAATCCAATCTCACTGTCTTTCGAAATCTTCACTGGCTTCCTGTTAATCAACACATAACACAAATAAAATAGCTCTGACTACTTTTAAAACTCTGAGATTTGGCAAGCCTTTTTACTTATCCGCAAATCTTCTTTTCTTTCGTACCTCACCTGCAAATCATTCCGGTGATGCCAATCTTCTCTTTCTTCCTAGTATTCTCATATTGTTGACAGTGAAATATTGTTACCTGCATTTCGATTATTCTGGAAGGAGAGTAGCGAAATTAGTTAGTGGATTGGTGGCGGGGTACTGTTGTATGTAAGATTAACTTTAAATGCTAGTGTAATAATTAGCGCCAAAAACACCATTTCTGCAAAACATGCCTGAGCCTATTTTCTAGTTTTGAACTGGACTCATTGGGAGAAATACGCAATCTTATTCTTCACTCCGCCGACTCATCTTGCTGTCTTGGTGTCATTCTTACTAGATTACTGAAATCCTGTCTTGATGTTTTAGTTGCTCCCATTGCCCATTTGATCAACCTCTCTCTCTCTCAGAGGGAGTCATCCCAACTTCCTTCAAACAAACTGTTATCTCTCCTTTGCTAAAAAATCCTTATCTACCAAATGATGATCTTTCCAGTTACCGTCCAATCTCCAATCTTAACTTCATCTCTAAACTACTTGAAAAAGTAATTATACTCGTCTATGCAGGCACCTTGATTCTTTCCCCTATCTCTCTCTCTCTCTCTCTCTCTCTCTCTCTCTCTCTCATTATCAATCTGCCTATAGAAAACTCCATTCTACTGAAACTACTCTTCTTCGTCTCCATAATGATCTTAGCTTGGCCATGAGTAGGGGCCTAATAAACATTTTTCTGCCTTAGTTCTTCTAGATCTCTCTGCTGCCTTTGACACAGTAGACCATGACATTTTAATAAACAGGCTAAAATCCTGCTTTGGCATATCTGATTCTGCTTTTTCTCTTCTCACATCATATCTCTCAGGTCATGCACAATCTGTTGCTATTGGCCAAGATTGTTCTTGTGAAATATCGCTCCTACGCAGTGTTCCGCACGGTTCTGTATTAGGTTCCGTATTAGGTCTACAGATTTGTCTGAGGTAAAATGAGGTCCTGAGATTAAATGTTCCACACTTTAAATTCCTAATAACATGCCTCTTATAATTATTTTGGAATCTTTACCTGTCCTCGATTTTCGACTGAATCTAGATATCCTACTAATCGATTAATAACTTCAACGACTGTATTAAATTAAATATTAATTTAATACGAAAAGAAATAAAATAATACACGAATATGCAGTGGAACGAAAATGAAAACTATTTCAAATAGTACGTGTAAGCGAAATTCGTATAACATAAATTTTACTTTTCTATCGAATTACAGTCCACTTTGAATATCGCAAAAGGAAGTACTTGAAATAAAATACGATTACTTTCAACATACAAATTACTACAACGCTCTCTAGCACATACACCTTGTTTTACTTTTCTCCCAACTATTCCCCTACTAGAATTCCTTCTGGTAAAATCCCTAGGTTAGAACATATCAGTGGAACTCTCTTCCCAGTTAGATCATCTACAGATCACTCTCTTCACATCGACTGTTCCACGGACTACAAATAGTTCGAATAACCGAACCCTTCAAATTACTCTTGAATTCGTCTACTACTGATATTTTTCAGATCTCCTAATTTTCTTTTCAATGTGGCACGTTTTACGTCTTTGTTGTAACTCTTCCATCCTGGATCTTCCCCTTCCTGTCTAGGCATGCCCTCATTGGTCACTTACCCGAGATTAGCTATCGTCTAGGATCTCACTTCATTAAAACCCAATACTTTCAAATATTTGCGTTACATATATAGCAGTATTATTAAATACATTGCTAACAATACAAATACCATACATCATATACAAAATATATCGAATCAGGTTCTCACAGGTCCATGGCTTTTTTCTCAATACATTACTCCACTTATATACCTGCTTGACGTTGCCTCCATAAATATTCACTTCTCTGCAGACGACACACAACTGTATATTTCCTTTTATAATCAAGATTCTGATCAGAATTTAATTCATCTCTCATCCATTCTAAACCAGGTTTATTCATGGATTTGTGCTAATTGACTAGCTGTTAATCTCTCCATAATTGAATAATATCTTTTGATTGGCACTCCTTTGCAAAGAAGTAAAATTATTAATAACTCCGTTCATTTTCAAAATCTTGCTCTTAGCCTACACCTACTCGATTCGCCAAAAAACCTCGGACATACATTTGATGAAAACCTTGACTTTAAATCACATATCTCTTCCGTTTGTCGTTCTTTCAGATTCGTTAGATTAGGCAAATACGGCCATTCCTTACTAGAAATTCAGCTACTATCCTTGCAAATTCTATAGTTCATTCAAAGCTTGAATACGGCAATTCATGATTATATGGATTGCCTTCTCTCAATCGTTTGCAGCACGTCCAAAATTCTCTTGCACGTGTTGTTTGCAGCTTCTCTAGACTTCAATCTCGCTCTCTTTCTCTACTTCGCAGTCTTCACTGTCTCCCTGTTAATCAACGCATAAAGTATAAAATAGACTTTCAAAACTCTGCGATTTGGCAAACCTTCTTACTTATCTGAAATTCCTTTTCCCTATCGTCCATCACGTGCACTTTGTTCCACTGATGCCAATCTTCTCTCTGTTCCAAATATGCGCACATCATTGGCCAGACGTTAATTTTCTTATACAGCACCCATAATCTTTAAAGAACAATCTTTAAGAACTCTTTACCTATGACCCCACCACCTCTTTACGGAGGTGGTGGGGTCAGCCCTCCACCACCTCCGATTTCAATAAAACTTCTAACCATCGTTTTTGGCTCGTTTTGGGCTGAAATTGGCCGGTGAAATTTCGTTTTGAGCTAGTACGGTTCGAGAGACAATCGCAAGGCCAGCACATGTTGTTTGTCCTGAAGTTTTAATTGTGGAGGAATATCTCCCAAGGCCACTAAAACATCGGTAGCAATATCTGATGTTCTTGCAGAGATTAATAAAGGTTCAATTATTATCGAATTAGAAAGGTCCAAACAGTGCTCTCTTACAGAATCACAACTCGCGCATTTGCTTCTATTGAGTATAATCTAGTAAGTGATCTTTTCTTTAAGTCAGCTTAAATACCCCTCACTTATGGTTATACTTGTGTATAACAATAGTTCCCGCGCAAGTAGGGTTTGTCATGCAAGTTGCTGTTTCCTTATTGCAATGAGGAACTGGCAGAATTTTTGACACCACATTTTTGCTGTGTATTTTGCTGACACTTGTGTAATCCCTAGCTGTAAATAATTAGGAGTAATAGTTCGCGAACAAAGCTATATTGAGGTCAAATCTTTCTTAAACAGCTGTGGAAGTAAATTACTCCATTTTTGGATTTCAATCGACAGCTAGCAGATTGAATCAAGTTTCAAATATAAACCAGACAGCGATGTCCGAATCATAAAGTGTAAAACAAGCCTGGCTATCGCTTAATCAAAAATTAGCACTAATGGAGCCAAATACTTTATATAGGTTTTCATTATATTCGAGAAATGTAGCGGAGCCAAATTGACACGGGCTCTAAAATAATAGCACAAAGCAACGGCTAACGATAAATGCCAAACGGAGAGAGCTATAGTTATGAGAAAATAAAAATTAGCACTAAATGAGCTGTGGTTTTTTATACGGTTGCCTAAAAATACGGTTCTTATTAAACCGCACATACTCTATCTTAGCAATTTTTTTAAATGCTTGACAGGCTTTCATTTTAGGATCTCAGCATGTTTCTTTTGCAGATTAGTCTGGGTGAATTGATCTGTAGTGATGTGTGCTGTGGGGAATCCCTGGCATCACCATTGGATGAGGAAACCGACGTTAGACCTTTATTATTATTTTTTACCCCGGGTGTTAAGAACCTGAGGTTTGATAAAAAACGCTATTCAGCACGTTTTGCTTGAATAGTTTTTAATCAAACCTCGGGTTCTTAACACCCGGGGTAAAAATAATTAAAGATAATAATTACCTGTGGGAGCCTAAATTATAGGTATTGCAGCTTAATTATTCACTTAATTATTAAACTACTTCAGCTCTAATTTTTGCCGCAGGTTTCAAATTCGAATGCGAAAGTTGCGGAGCCAGCGTCAAGTTGGCTCCGCAAAACTTTGGTTTTGCATTGGTTAATCACCTGGCCAAATCAGAGCTGCTACTATATAATATATAAGGTCTATACTAATTGAGTTAAAATTATTTAAAACTACCGACTTGCGTGGCAATGTTGCCTTTGATCGTATATGGTATGTTTTATATGTTTAGCTTATCAGCATCATCATCTCCGTTATCATCATCTTCCCTTTAATCCCTGTTTAACTTGGGTCGGGCTACGAATAGACTTTCTCCTCTCCTCTCTGTCCCATACCATATTATCAGTCAAACTCCTATTAATCTCTTCCATTGGTTTGCTATATTTAATACTATTTAATACTATTTAATTGAGTTAACATTATATTACAGATTTGTTTAACAGTGTTTCCTTTGATCGTATATTTTAAATTTGATAGGTTGATGTTTAACTTGTAATTAAAAAGCTGGTAAAGCTAAGGTTAAGGTCAGTGTCCTCACTCGAAAGCGATGTCAGTGATGGGCGAGCCCAAGATTTGAACCCCGCACCTATTGATCACATTATAATTTAAGTTTTATATTATTAATTAATAATTATATTAATGTATGTTAAACTTGTAATTACTAATATATTGCACAGATGGCAGCACTTTCAAGGTGATGCCACCACTACGTAACTGTTCAGTCGTACTGAGACGTGTACATGTCACCTCCTCTCTCTGTTTAGGTTCTTGTCTTTTAACCAATTGTATTAATCACTGGTTAAAATCTGTGAATCTAAACAACTACTTCTTATTCTCTAAGATCTTGTCATGTAATGCAAGAAGATGTATGACATTGAGTATTGAGAACTATTCCATTCATTAGATAAGCTACTTTCGTTTTTGTTGACAATTACTCATTTCTAATAATGTCTAGTGTTTGTCAGAACTGTGAGGGATTTCGTTCTCTATTCAAATCAACTCGCTGAGTTTGGCTATTTCAACATGAAATCATGTAAATCACAATTTAGGTGATGATATTTCATTAAAAAATATAAAAATAATGAAGCTGATAATTAGTTTATGCAAAGTATTTAATTTTCATTATATTTAACATCTAACTAGAAATACTCTCACTTAAAGCAAAAGGCAAACTAAAAATAAACACACACTTTTTTTCCTATTCTCTCTCTCTGTCTCTTTCTGTCGCTCTCTCTCTCTCTCTCTCTCTCTCTCTCTCAATCTCTCTAGTGTACTGTCAAGAGTCAAGGCACGTATTTGTACTCAAAGCTAGCTTTCACGCTCTATAAAGAGCACTCCATAGATCAACAAGTTAATCCCTTCACAAAGGTTTTGCCTTATCCGTACCTTATGTAGCCTCTTGCTTGGGAAATATAAAGCTTCCAAGTTGGTTTCCGTTATGTTACTCAGTTTTGTCTTTGATATATAATACAGCTAATATATGATGGCCTAAATTAGCTGTTATTACTGATGCTCGTTTTGTTAGATTAGACTTATAGTGTCTCCTGCTGAAAATGCTTAAACCTTACCAGATTTGTTATCGTTCAAATGCCTTTATATGATTTCTCTATTGTAACAGATTCCAGTAGACGATCATCAAGTGAATCAGATCCTGCACGACGTGACAAATGTTCTCAATGTGAGATAACTTTTTATGGAACAGATCAATTGAAGCCTAGTACACAGTTTAAACACTTGAGTGACAGTCAGTTTAATTGTACTCCCAGTGTGATAAAACATTCAGCAGGAAAGAATACTTGACGAAGCAGCTGCAAAAAATTCAGCTGCAAAAGTTATTTGAGGCAACACATACAGCACAAATATGAGAACAACAGACAGCATTGTTGTACTCTGTGTGATAAATCATTCAGTGTTAAATCATGTCTCACTCGGCCTATCAAACACGTGCATGGAGATAAGAAATATGAGGGTGACAAGTGCGATTACATTTCTAGTTACAAGCAAGGTCTAAACTAACAACTGTCTGCTGTTCATTTAGAGAAGAAACCTCACGCGTGTCCACAGTGTAACTATTGCTGCTCAAAGAAGAGTCATCTAACATCTCACATACGTTTTGTTCACAATCAAGAAAATCTTGTAAATGTTCTTCTTGTGACAAGAAATTCTCAACACGTCAATATCTAGATCGTCACTGGAGATCAGTTCATTGTGAAGAAAAACCTTTCACATGTGATCAGTGTGATTATAAGTGTTCAGAGAAGAGTAATCAGTAGATATATGGTACCTTCAGTACACAAACTCTAAAATTCCTAATTTTCGCTCACCACGCTCGCTCAAATTAGGAATTTTAGAGTTTCTCCACTGAAGGTACCATATATCTACTAAAGGCTCAATTTTTAGAGCCTAAGTGCCCCTTATTTTTTCTCTCGAGCAAATATCTTGAAAAAATTAATTTTTAAATCGACCCAAATATTATAGGACTACTTTATGTTGCTCATTAATATTTGAGTGAATGTAATTTTGCGTACTAGATTTTTTCATTCATATAATTTTGTGTACTATAAATGGTACTAACAATTGAAGAGCTCCATAAACTAAAACCATTTTCTAATTTACAGTTAGATCGTAATCAAGTGGAAATAATTTTAGCCCGTAAATTAACGGACAAAGAATGGAAATCATATACTAAAGACTATCGCAAAATATTTACTCCCATAGCTAAACAAGCAGCTAAATTGTCAAATAAGAAAGGTTATTTGAGAATTATTAATCCTGACCCTGATCATGAACTTAAAAAGAAATATAAAAATGTTGCTATACAAGCTGCTAAAGTATCTAGTAGAAAATTTAAAACTGATAAAGAACCTGATAATAAATATCATTTCTTAAAACCTCTGTTTAAAACTGAAGATTCCGATGATGAATTTTCTATACGCAAAGTATATGAATACTACAATGAAATGTACAGAACAACACTAACCCATTGGAAAGTGTCTGGTACAGCTAATTTATTCAATATACACAAAATAATAATTGAATTAGTTGCAAAGATGACAGAGCATTTACCCCAAAACATAAGAATTCAAGTTAGTATTCAAACACCTTCAGGCAAGGAACCCCATACGTGCTTACTATCAAAAGATGAAGTAGCCAATAATCTTACAGAATGGACCAATTACTTTATAGATTACTATGATATGAATATTGAAGAATTAACTTTTAAATTAACTGCAATTGAACTACCTCAAGGAACTGGAAGACCGAATGTTATATCTAATCTCGACGATAAACATTGTATAGTTCAAATCAAGAACACTGACACAATATGCTTAGTAAGAGCAATATTAGTTGGTTTAACTTATAATCTAGATAAACTACAGGAAGTTTTTAAAGATAAGTTAACTGTTGAGGAAATAAGAAATATAAATTTCCGGAGACAAGGTATCCATACCAAAATCAATGAAGGTATATTTTCAGACAATGAAGTAAAATATTTACGTCAAGGAGGTGAAAAAAAGTTACAAACAGTATTAGCTCAAGCTTTTCACAGAATATATTCTATCACTATTAAAGATACAGGAAATGATTTCAGTGATATAAAGATAATAGAAGAAAAACTAGATATAGAAGTACAAATATACAGTATGGACACTAGACAGATATACGCAGGTTTACCCAAGCAAATTAAAATTTATTTAATTTTAAATAATAATCACTACAGTGTAATATCTAAACTTCCAGCGTTTCTAGGAACAAATGCTAGAAAATGGGAAGCAGCTGAAAAACTGAAATGTGAGGCGTGTAAAAATCCTACTCAATGTAATAAAGAAAATAAAATTAAATGCAAAACATGCGGAAAGGTATTTTATAGTCAATCATGTTACGATAATCATATCAAAAATAAAAAATGCATTGAGCATTCATACGTATGTCAGAATTGCTATAAATTTTTCAAAGTTAAAGATAGAAAACCTGAGGATCATAAATGTGGAGAAAAGTTCTGTTCAAACTGTAAAAAGTGGCATATTGGAGAACATAAATGTTTTATGCAAAGAAAGAAATTAAGGGAATCTAGCGAAAAGTACATATTCTATGATTTCGAAACTACTTTAGATAGTAATGGAAAACATATAGTTAATTACTGTATAGCTCAGTATTTTAACGGAGATGAGTATATATTTCATAACGCCAATGATTTTTGTACATGGGTATTTACTAAAAAGCATAAAGATTATACTGTTATAGCTCACTATGGAAAAGGTTACGATTTTCAATTTGTACAAGAATGGCTCATATCTCATACACAAGTTGCAAAACCAAATGTAATATATAACGGACAAAAAATACTGCAACTTGAGGTGAAAAGAGGCTATAACATAAGATTTATAGATAGCTTATCTTTTACAATGCAACCTTTGAGAGATTTTCCTGAAACCTTTGGATTAGTAGAATTAGCTAAAGGGTACTTTCCACATGAATTTAATAAAGAAGAAAATCAAAACTACACTGGAAAATACCCTGATAAGAAATACTATGGTTATGAACAAATGGTTAAGAAAGATAAAGAGGTGTTTGATAAATGGTATGAAAAAGATCAGACCTTTGACTGTAAGAAAGAAATGTATAAATACTGTAAATCTGATGTAGATATACTAAGAAGGGGTTGTTTAAGTTTAAGGGAACTATTTCTACAGATATCCGAAATAGATCCATTTCAGTACATGACGATAGCTTCTGTTTGTCAAGCTATTTTTAGAAATGAGTTCTTACCCCAAGATACTATTGGTGTTATAAACGAGCTTGAAACCGATAATTACTCAATAAAATCAATAAAATGGCTAAAGCATAAATCTTTAAAGCAGAATATAAATATTAAACATGCTTGTAATGGAGGGGAACATTGCATTGTAGTAAATAACGCTCAGAAACTAAAAGTAGATGGCTTTTGCGCAGAGAATAATACAATATATCAGTTTCACGGATGTTACTTTCACGGGTGTCCTAACTGTTACAATGAATTAACAATGAAAAAAGTATCAGGTGAATATATGTATAAATTATATGAAAAAACTTGCAGAATTGATAAAGCAATACGAGAAGCTGGATATAATTTAGAAACTATTTGGGAACATGAATTTGATAATAAAGCTGAAATGAAAAACATATCTTTAAGTGAATATGATTTAATGGAGCCCCCAAACATAAGAGATAGTTTTTTTGGTGGTAGATGTGAACCGATAAAGCTACTTCATGATTGTAAAGCAAATACTGAACAAAGAGGAAGATATATAGATGTAGTAAGTTTGTATCCTACAGTTATGTATTACGATAAATATCCTACTGGTCATCCTACTAGAATAATTAAACCTCAAAAATATGATTACAATTGGTTTGGTTTTATATATTGTAAAGTTATACCTCCACGAAATTTATATCAACCTGTACTACCTTACAAGCAGAAAACTAAACAAGCTCATAAACTATTATTTGGGTTATGTAGAACATGCATGAATAGAATAGATTTAAAATGCATTCATCAAAAACCTGTAAAATGTAAATCAGATTGTAAAGGTAAAAAGTGCGCAGAATGTATATCTGTTAGAAAATTTATGAAGCAAAACTGCAGTGAATGTTACAATATTAGAAATGGAGAATGCTTTCATACAGATGATGAAAGAGCTATTACAGGGATTTGGTGTACTAATGAAATTGAGAAAGCTCTAGAAAAAGGTTATAAGATTGAATACATTTATGAGGTACAACATTTTGAGAGCACTAGTAATGACTTATTCAAAGGGTATATAAAAAAGTTCTTGAAAATTAAACTAGAAAGCAGTAAATTTGATTGTTCTGAAGAAGAGTACAGACAAAAAGCCCGGGACTTGGGTATTGAATTAGGTAAGTTAGAATATAATCCAGGCTTAAGATTTATAGCTAAAATATGTTTAAATTCATTATGGGGTAAATTTGGTCAAGTACCTAAACATAGACAAAATAAATATATAGATAACGAGGTAGAATTCTATCAAACTGTACTGAATGATAAAATAGAAAGCTTGTCTCTATCATTCTTAAATGATTCCATAGTTTATGCATCCTATGAAACTAAAGATCAATTCGTAAAAACAAGTTATAATACTAATATTTACATCGCATGTTTTACTTCAGCTTGGGCTAGATTAAGATTATATGATATGATTGATAGATTGGGCAAAAGTGTATGTTACATGGATACAGATAGTGTTGTTTATATTGAAGATGAAACTAATAAGTACATATTTGAGAAGTACATAGGAGATTCCTTAGGAGAATGGACAGATGAATTGAAAGGCAAGTACATTGAATTTTGGGCTTGTGCTCAATCAAAAGATTACGGATATATATTAGATGATGGAAAATACAAAGGAAAAGTTAAAGGATTCAGAGTAACAGCTGAAACTGAGAATAAGATGAATCATCAAGCTAGAGTAGATCTTATTAAAGGTAGTATTTCTAATGTGGATATTAAATATACTCAATTTACTATTAAAAATAGTCAGATATTTACAAAAGATTTATTAAAGCAATGGGGATTTCAATTTGATAAAAGACGTATAGTAAGAGTGAGCGATAATGAAATATATACATTACCATATGGATATTGAAATTTTATTTTAATTATTTAATTACCTAATAAATGAGTGATCGTCTAACAGGTGATTTAATTAGAAGAGTGAAAAAGTATGATACAGAAGAGGAAAGACAGCAAGCAAAATTAAGAGCTTATAAGAAATATGCAGCTAAAAAATACTACTGTGAAATTTGCGATAAAACCATGACACTGTATAATTACTCAGACCATATTAAAACAATACTTCACGTTAAAAATTTTCTTTCATATATAGAATCCTCTAATAAATAAGAGGCACATAAAATGGACACCCGAGAGGAAGATATTTTAAGTTATTTAAGAATGATATCAGAAGAAGAAAGGTTAGGGTTTGGGTATTCTTCTTCTATATCTATAATCAAGACTCATCTTAATGAGAAGCTTAAACAAGTGCGTAGCTCAAAAGAAGTAATAACTTTAGAAGATATAGCTCTGAGTAAATTATTATTAATGAAAATTTATGGGGAAATATCAGTCGACGACAATAAAAAATTAGAACACATGTTGAAATATGGAATTAATACCGATAAACTTACATTTGATACTTTCAATTTAATATATAGGATATATGGTCAAAATTTTCAATACCCAGTTTGGTACTGGAACAGTCATTGTAAAGGATGTACAAGATGTTTAGGAGACGTCATAGGATACACTCGGGAAAAGAGAGGTTGGTGTATACATTGCAACTGCAAAGAATTTATTGCTTTTAGGAGAGGAACCGTAGCAGCAAATGAGTAGCAAATTCTTTTGCAAGTAGTAAATGAATACATCCAATGTTACAGTTAAATCTTATCTACCTTCAGAAAAAGAGAGGGTAAGATCTAAATTGCAACAAGTTAAAGATAAACATAGATCTTTTACTCAGGACTAATAAGCAAGGAATTCCTAAAGATTTTAATGAATTGAAATTAATAAAGTATAGGGAACATGCTATAACATTTTTAAATGAATACATGAATATAGATAAGAAAACTACTAAATCAGAATATTGTAAATCCAATCACATAAGTCATAATTCCCTAAATAATGCATTAAAACTCATGGGCCATACAACTACTAGAAAAGCGCCTAAAGCTAAACCAATTAAGACCAAATCAAAGCAATCTAGACCTATAATAAAAGCTGGAAAAATTCTTAATGATGAAGAAATTAATGAAATAATTGAGAATAGTCTAGCCAATTTATCATTAGTAAATGGATCTGATACCTAGAGACGAAAAGCTTAAATGGAGTAATGAACTGAAACCAATTCTTTCCGAAATGAATAAATTATCTGATGCAGATAAAATACAAGGATTTAGAAATGAAGTTATTGATAAATATGTTGCATATAAAGCTCTAAACTATACTATGCAGCAATTGACTCTAGTGGATTGTGATAGAGAAATGTTAGAAAAAGAAGTAGAAGAGTTAAAATATAAACTTGAAAACTTAGGGAATTATGATGAAAATAGATTAATGGAATTTAGAAATAAAACTGTAATTGTTCCTTCTACTGATTGTGAAATAAATGATAGAGCTAAAAGAATATTTATGCGAAATCAAGCTAGAATAAAGAAATTGAATGAGAATATAAGTAAACAGTTAGCTAATAAATGAGCAGTGAAATAACGAAACTTGAGCGAAATATAGCATTATTGATAAAACAGAACAACCGTCAGAGATGGATATGTATCCTATTATTAATATCGAATATCATTACACTAGTTAGTTGGTTTTTCTTCAACAAAATTGGTTCAACAGTGAATCTGAAACATAATAAAGCCCTAAATCTATAAACATTAAATTTTTCTGCAATAATAACTCTAATTCTTCATTATTTCTATTTGGATCTAAATCCCTCACAAATTTTGAAATAAAGCGTCTAATTTTCATTAGAGGTGTACCCTCTTCAGGTGTTGTAATTAATTTAGAGCGAACTAGATATAGTTTCAAATCCGTAAATATTTTTTTCGGTAGTTCTTCAATTATTGTTATAATTAAACACAATAAATCAGTGATATACACAGAAAGAATTCCTGCCACGTCAGAATGGATTTCTTCAGTATTATATAATTTATTATATTTAGAAGTAATATTCTGTAAATAAGTATATTTTTTATTAAATTCTTCAACATATTTAATAGGAAATTCTTCAGAATATTTCATTACCATGCTGTCTACAAGAAGACAAATGAACATTAGTTTCTTAGTATTAACATTATCACTCTTATTTAGAAGATATTTTTTCTTTGAATCTGTATCATTTTTCAACAGACTAAAATATTTTTCACAATATCCCTTACTAATACCATCTGTATCTGCTTCAGGATCTTTAACGTTAATTATACGATTATTATTCATGTTTAAACTACCAGTCATTGAATCTCCATTTTTACTTAGCTTTGAATTTAAAACAGGTTGCACAGTATCTTCTATATGTAGAGTGGCTAGTTGCACTGCAGCTAGAGTAGTTTCTTTTTTAATCTTGCTTTGCAAGTTGACAACTTCGTTGGCAATATCGGTAACAAACCCTTTTGTAGCTACATCGTTATCATTAATTGGTAATTTTACATTTGTTATTCTATTATCATTTAAACTGATATCTTCAGTAATATTTCGATCAAGTTTTGTATCTAAAGCAGCCTGAAAGGCTACCTGGACTTTGTCCAGAATTCTAGATAAGGTTTTAATACTAGAATCATTTACCTTTTGTTTACCTATAGAACCAGATTTTAAAATAGAGTTGTTGTTCATTTACTATATTTTAAAACCAGTAAATCAGAACAAAGTTCTGCGACAACAAAGTTGGAGATGACTCAATACAGTAATCACGGAGTTAAACTTACACCTGGGCAGGCAACTAAAATTAAGCATGCTTATGATAATGGATGTGAAGTAATAATAAGACTATCTAAAAACCAGTTAACGGGAGATATCAATCTTCCTTTAACAAAGACCCAGTTAAATAAAATTAAAAAAGCTAATGCTGGTGTGGAACTAACCCTTAGTAAAACTCAACTTAAGCATATGGAAAAAACTGGAGGTTTCTTACCACTACTTGCTGCAATTCCAGCAGTTCTAGGTGCTTTAGGTGCAGCAGGTGGGTTAGCTGGGGGTATAGCCAGTGCAGTAAATTCTAGTAAACAAGTATCTGAAACGGCGCGACATAATCGAGAAATGGAGAAAATAGAAAAAGATAAAATAGGGTTAATGGAAAATCCATTTTTGGTCCAAGATCAATAAGTGGAGATTTATTATTGCAAGCCTTAAATAATTATGGTTTAGGAGGTAATACAAAAGGCCTTAGAGGTGCTGTCTGGGGTAACGGTTTATACTTAGAACGAGAAGGATCAGGAATTTTACTTAAAAAAACAAAACCTTGCAAGTGTTAACTTTTCCTAAATTTCTACGTAAATTTCCTTTACCACTAAAACCTTTAAGTAATTTTGACATTATAGATAAATGTAAATCAATTAAAAATTTTAGCGGAGTATTTATGAGAGATGAGTTAAAAGGAAAGATTAGCAATGACGAAAGCTTAATATGCAATATGGATGATACCAAGGGTCAAGGAACCCATTGGGTTAGTCTTTATAGTAAGGGTAAAAATTGTTATTACTTTGATAGTTTCGGATTTGAACCACCATTAGAAATTAAGAATTATTGCTCAGAAAAGGATGGGTATTTTAGTACGTATAAAATTCAAGCTAGAGATGAAGTTATATGTGGTCATTACTCTATATATGTTATTAATGAACTTAACAAGAGGCAAAGTTTTCATGATATATTGCATGAATTATTCCAAATAAATCACTAATGTCTCTAAAAACAGACTTTTCACAAATACTAATACCTCTATATGGCAATAAAAAACACAGTAAGCATGCTGATATTTTTCCTAAAAATGTATTTATGATAATAGCCGGTAGTACGGGGTGTGGAAAAACTAACCTGATGCTTAATTTCTTACTAAATAAAGTTCTGAAATATGATGACGTGATGATATACACCACAACCCCTTTTCAAGATGCTTACAGATATCTCCAGGACAGTAATAAGGAATTTAAGAAGCGCAATGGCATAACAAATGACATTATTACTTTGTACAATCCTAATGAGTCGAGTATTGTAAGCCCTGAAGAACTTGATAAAGATAAAACCCATATTGTAGTTTTCGATGATGTTATGAATGAGGATCAAAAAGTTATGACAGATTACTTTTGCAGAGGTAGACACAACAATGTAAATGCATTTTATTTATGCCAAAGCTTACATCAGTTAAAAAAGCATGGAATACGACAAAATGCTAATATATTTATTTTATTTCATCAAGATAAAAAGACATTGAAATATTTCTATGATACACATATTTCTGGGGATATGGCTTTAGAAGAGTTTGAAAAACTTTGTGATAAAGCATGGTCTAAAAACCACGGGTATATTGTTATCAATCTTTGGGAACCTCCTGAATGTGGTCGATATCTCTTAAATTATGATACTTTATATTTACCGACTAAATATAAAAATACCTAGAAATACATAGAAATACATAGAAGTACATAGAAATACATAGAAATATAAAATACATAGAAATAAGATGATGAGCAGAGGTCAGATCTTTTATATCTTTTTAAATAAAGATATAAAATATGCTTCATCTTCGATACAGAACTGTGTTCTGCTTCATCTTTGATGAAGGAAGATCTTTACTGATTTTAAATCAGTAAATCAGAACAAAGTTCTGCGACAACAAAGTTGGAGATGATGGTGAAATTTGATCCTACAACGTACAGTAAGGTTAAAAATGAGGTTAAGGAAATGTTCCGAGATGAAAAAGTTGGTAAGCAACAAACATACGAGAGTCAGGCAGAATTATTCAAACCAATCATAAATAGTACTAAAGAAGTTATGAAAACTATTGGGGATGAGAAACAAAATTTAAATAATATTTTAGCAATTCGAGATAACGACCAAAGACTTGCTTTAAGAGATGTGATACAAGAAATGTCAGGTCTTACTGATGTATTTAGTGAACCAAAGGAATCTACTCCAATTACTCCAAGAGTTAACTTAAATAAAGATTTTAATGAAACAGATATAGAAAATTTACAGGACTTAAGTTTACCACTTCCAGGTGAAGTGTTTCATAACATTGGTGAAATTCCTGAAATTCCAAAAGAAGTTACAACCAAAATAAAAAGTCTAGCACAAGAATTTCGAGATGATCGATTATCTAAGAAGTCTGATAGAGAGAAAGAGATATATAATTCACAAAGGATTACTTTAGATAAATATAAGAAAAGGTTAAAGTATATTCAGGAAAGTAAACAGGTAGTTGGTGAGGGAAAAAAGAAAAAGAAACTTGTTAAGAAGAAATGTGGAAGAGGGAGACCTAAAACAAACTACGCTCTAGTATATAGTGATGCAAATGATTTACTTGAAAAATTAGAAGAATATATTGCATCATATCATGCAGGTAATAATGGAGTTTATAATACCATTATTACTATTTTGGATGAGTTATTGATCAATAATATTATCTGTAAGAATACCCACGATCAAATCTTAAAGAGTAATAACCTATAGTGACCTTTGGTCACGTCCTAAAGTACAGTTACATTACATGTAACGTCTTAACTAATTTAGAATCAGTAAATACAAATGGCAAAGCTAACGCTGTCTAGTAATACAACTGATTTTACCACAACTCTAAATCCCCCAATATTCCTCGATACAAGTAAAAAATATGAAGCAGCCTTTTTATCATTGCACACCTATAATTCTGTACCAAATATTACAGAAACTAATAATAAATTTAAATACTCTACAGATAAGGGGGTTAGTTGGAAAACGATAACATTTGAAAGGGGTGCTTATGAACTGGCTGAAATTAATTCAAAAATGAAGCTCACAGAAGAAATTTCTGAAATTGAAATAGACTATTATAAACCAACGTTTAAAACAATACTTGTTATACCTAATGAAAACTATATGGTAGATTTTGGAGTAGAAAATTCGATAGGTAGAACTTTAGGATTTACAAATGAAAAGTTGGGTTTGGGTACTCATCAATCACCAAACATAATAGATATAGAAAAGTAAACTCAATACTGGTACACTGTGATATCATTATTGGTACTTACGTTAATAGTTCTCGATCAAATGTTATATATAACTTTACACAAAGAGTAAGTCCAGGATATAAAGTAA
This sequence comes from Enchytraeus crypticus, assembly GCA_905160935.1. NCBI lineage: Eukaryota > Metazoa > Annelida > Clitellata > Enchytraeida > Enchytraeidae > Enchytraeus > Enchytraeus crypticus. The sequence continues at coordinate 2,099,283 of CAJHZI010000416.1, read as the reverse complement.
TAGAGAGACCAAGTCCTGAATTAATATTTCTTCCAGTTGTAGGAAGACCCGATATACAAAGTATTAGGATATGGTTAACAGATCAGGATAATAAACCTATTGACTTGATGGGAGAAAAAATTACTGTTGATATACTGATTAGAGAAAAGTTGTAATATAAATGTTGACCTAGGTCAGATCTTTTATATCTTTTAAATAAAGATGATCGTAAAAAAGAAGAATCAAATGTATGTCCCTTCGGGGGTCCAGAACAAACTTCTGTACACCTCTAAAAGAAATATGATATATGGTTACGGTTTTGTAGATACGCTAAAAGATATTGGTTCTTATATTACTCAAAATAAAGATCTGATTGCTAAACCTATGTTATCATCTCTAGGGGAAATAGGAGCTTTCGCTCTTACAGAAGGAAGTAAAGCTTTAATAAAGAAACTCTCTACTGATAAGAAGAAGCAGTTAGATGATAATTCAAAACAAATACTGGAAAGATTGGTAACTGGTAGTGGTATCAAGAGATTTTAATTTCTGCTTCATCAGAGATACAGAATTACATTCTGCTTCATCAGAGATGAAGGAAGTAAAAGATTTTAATACCATTAAATGCAGACAGAAATAGAAAATGATGTGCTTATATTACAAAGTCAAGTACTTGTTGATAACAGTATTGAAAGAAAAGATTTTAAGACTTTTATTCCTCAAAGTAAAGCAGATTTTAATAACTTTGGACACACAATTGAAATTAGAATCCCAAGTAGTGATGCTTATTATATTCCTTCTCAAAGTTATATTGAGGTAAAGGGACAGTTAGTTAGAAATGATAACGATAATGCTTATGCAGCTGATGCACAAATAGCTTTAATTAATAATGCTATAATGTATATGTTTTCAAGTATTCAGTACAGATTAGGTGGGCAAATAATGGAAACTTTAAATTTTCCTGGACAAACTACATCAATGTTAGGTTATCTAATTTATCCAGATGATTTTAACAGTAGTTCAGGTCTTAAACAATGTTGGAGTAAAGATACATCTCCTAGTGCAGATAGTAACGAAATTAATGCATCTGTGGCTGCGCCTGCAGCAGGCTATAGGCCTACTAGAAATAATAATTTTAATCAGGGTTTTGATGTGCGCAGGAAACTTCTTATGAGTTCTGATCCTAGAGGAAACTTTTCATTCATTATACCATTTTCTCATATTTTTGGATTCTCAGAATATGACAAGGTCTTATATAATATGGAACACATTTTGAAATTTACAAGAGGTAGTGACGATTTACCAATACATAGAGCAAATGGCGTTCCTACAGGTAAAATATTATTGAATGATATTAGATGGATTATTCCACAAGTAATACCGTCTCCAATTAAAAGAACTCAACTATTAGAATTAGTGAAAAATAAAGCACTTATTCCATTACATTTTTCTGCAAGAAGTGATGAGCATACTACTGTAATTCAAAATGTCCGTAGTTTTAACTGGATGTTAAATAGTTCAGCAGGTGTAGAAAAGCCTAGATGGATAATACTTTCATTTCAAACTGATAAGATTCGTACCCAAGAACAAAATCCAGCTATATTCGATCATGTTAATTTAAGCTCAGCTTGTGTTAAGTTAAATGGGGATAGATATCCATCAGATTATATAGATGTAGATTACGCAAAAAATGATTTCGTTAAACTTTATGAAATGGCTGAAAATTTCAAGAAAGATTATTATGGAATAAATAATTTAATAGGTGGTAATCAAATAAATTTACTTAGTTACAAGGAGTTATATCCTATTATAGTATTTGACGTGAGGCATCAGAGTGAACAAGTAAGATCTAATGTAATGAGTATTAGTCTAGAACTAAAATTTGAACAACCTATACCAGCAGAAACTCATCTATATGCGATAATAATATCAGATAGATTATTTAGACTAACGTCTGATGGGCAGACACCCAGAATGGAAAGTTATTAGGAAAGAAATACTGACATTCTGTCAGATCTTTTATATCTTTTAAATAAAGATATAAAATATGTACTGTTTAAAATGTAGAGCAGTAACTGATTCAACAAATATACAAGAAAGAATTTCTAAAAATAACAGAAAAATTTTAATTGCTGTATGTGCACAATGTGGTAAGCAAAAATGTAAATTTATCGCAAGCAAAAATGGTCAAGGTGTATTTAATAATGTTCTATCAAAAATCGGAAATACTGTTGGTGAATTACACTTGCCATCAAATGAAGGAGAATATGTAAAAAATGGGTCCTTTAATAATCAAAATAAGTATTCTTATTGCGGTCCAGGTACAAAGTACACACAAAGAAATAGAGAGGGGTACAAGGGGATTAATGAGTTGGATAAAATGTGTAAGTTACATGATCAATTTTATACAGAAAATACTGATACGCCTAGTAGAAATATTAGCGATGAAGCCTTAGCACATAGGGCCTATGAAATTTCTAATGATTCTAAATTTGACAGTACTCAAAGAAATATGGCAAAACTAGTGTATTATATTATGAAAAATAAAGCAAGGTTTGGACTCGGTCATTCAAAAAACTTAAAGAAGGGTTCAATTTAAATTTTTGTAATCGAAAACAAAAATTTAAATCAGGACCCTTTGAAGATCTTGCAGAAGAATTACATAAGCCTGTTAGACGAAAGTTCGAGAAAAGGAAAGTAGAAGTGTACACTGTAGATGATATTTGGGGTGCAGATTTAGTTGACATGAAGGAATGGAGACAGATAAATTATGGATATAAATACATGTTAAATGTTATTGACGTGTATTCAAAATATGCATGGAGTGTACCGTTGAAAGATAAGAGGGGTGACACTGTCACTGAAGCCTTTAAATATATAGTTAAGGAATCGGGTAGGTGTCCTAGACATATATGGGTAGACCAAGGTTTAGAATTTTATAATAAAAATATGGATCAGTGGTTAGAGGAAAGTAACATTAATAGATATTCTACTTATGGAGAACATAAATCGTGTGTTGTTGAACGGTTTAATAGAACGTTAAAAGAAAAGATGTGGAAAAGGTTTACAGCTGAAAATACTAGGAACTGGGTTGATATGTTTGATAAGCTAGTATGTATCCGGGATTATACTACCACTAAGTAATTCTAGAACGACCAATTTTTTATAGCAATTTATTTAATATTTTTGTCTCGCTCACTAGCCGTTCGCTCACCAAAAATACTAAATAAACTACTATAAAAATCGTTCTAGAATTACTTAGTAGTAGTATAATCCCGGATACATACTAGCTAAACCAATAAAATTATAAAATATATATATATAAAATATTATTGTAGCGATCTCTAGAATACAATCGGTCTAATATGAATACCATCATCCATCACAACACCCTTTGTATATAAGGGGGATAACCCTACTTTATTCTGTTCATAAGTTTTCATCTCTTTCTTATCAAACCGAAAACCTTTATTAATACCATTAATAACTTCACCTTTAAACAAACATTGTATATATTTTTCTTTATTTATAATACTATTACGCTTCTGTAAACCTTTTGATGATGCTTTATTTTTATCCATTCCCCATACATAATACGTTTTACTACATAAAGCCACCATGCCTTCCCCTTCATATTCTATCTTAAATAATCCTGGCGTTCTATTTGAATATTTATCTGTTGAAAACCATTTACGTTTTTCCTTTTCAAACTCACCCCTTAACTCAGGTTTAATTAATTTCTCAAAATCATCAGTCATAGCCATATAAGCCGAATCTGTATCCATCTCTATATACTGAAAATCTGATCTATCTATATATTTATCTATACAATCATAATAAAACTGTAACATCTTTAACTTTGAATCATCATATATACTACAAGCAATTTGTATAGGCATATCTTGGTAAACCTTTCTAGCTCTTTTAGTTACTTCGTACACCCCGTTATATTCTTTTGCACCATAATAAAAGTGATCGTTTTTAGCTCTATTGAACTGTACTTCAGTACAATATTTAACCTTTTTGAATCTATTCTTATTCAAACCCGTTCTTCCAAAAGCTGAATTACCAATAAGTTTACACCCTTCAGCAATTATTGCATACTTTGTATCTATATCTCCTTTTCTTCTTTCATCTGATACCCATTCCATAAAACCCTTCAGTACTCTTCCCCTCTTAGCTTCAATAACTCCATGTAATTTACTAACAACACATCCATGCTCTATTAACCATTTTAGTCTTGTAGATTTAATTAATATCTTTTCTGCCTTTAATGTAGCCATAAGTTTTTTACTTTTCGTAGGTTTTCTATCCAACTTCTCAAGTAAAGCTTGCGTATATTCTCCACATACACTTTCATCATACTCCCTATTTTGAAATATTGGACACATCTCACTAAAATAATTCCATTTATCTTCAGGTACTTCAATATCAACTTCCATAAATCCAAAGAACTCCTCAGTCATTAGATCTTTTTCGTACTTTACCCAATCACTAGTTTCTTGCCAATATAATTTACCACAAGGCATTTCTTCACCTATACAATATAGATATAGAGCATTTGCATCATAACCAACTATTTTCTTAACAGTTTTCCCTACTTCTTTGTTGTAACCCCATTCCTTTTTACCTATATCATAATTTACTCTACTAATCTTCGTTTTATCTTTTTCATGATATCTATGAAATACAATGGATGCACCACCAGTTATATTTTGTTTTAATTTATAAAAAGCATCCTTATTTTCTTCACTAAATAGCCATATCATAGGATTATTATATTTTTCCCATCTCAATAGTGCTTTATGTCTATAAAACTCTTTATATGATTTATCTGACCTAGCTTTATTACATCTCTGACAAGATAAAACACAGTTATCTTTAACGTGAGGTTTCTTACAATCTATCCTATCTAATGACCAAGTATCTCTACATAGAAAACTCCAACAATAATGACAACGCCAAATATCTCTACTGATTATATTTCTAACATCTTCAACTGTCACATTTTGACTTGGATCTCTTTCTTTTTCTTCATCTTGTTTTCTATAATTACTTATTCTCTTCTCTATTTCCAAATCATCTAATTGAAATACAGGCCCAGCTTTATGTGGCTTTGCTTTTCGTAAATATTCTTCAAAACCTACTATTTGCCACTGATACAGAATATTTTCAGCTAAACCAGGAAGTGAAAATGCGTCTTTATACATATCTAGTTTAAATGTATAATATAATTCCTTCTGTTTTAAACATGCCTTTAACAGTGGTCCAACATCTAAATTATTATACCATCTCAATAAATCTTTAACTAATACGATTTTCTTTTCCTTACATATTTCCATAAGTTTATTAAAATCTTTTTCTTTCATCTTTTCGTCTTTTAACGATGAATAGAAATCCTCTATTTTTAAATCCTTAACTAGGCCTTCAAGTTTATCATAACTATCAAACCATTCATAAGGAAACCAACCCTTTTGTTCATCAATATCATAGGACTTAATAAACTTACTTAAACTTGTTCCCGGTGCACAGTAATTCATTTGATCTAGAAATAAAAAGCTATTTGTTTTTATTCCTTTATATCTGTTCCCTTCTTTAATAACAAAAGGTGTTTTATCTCTAGCTAATATTTCATTTATGAATCCTTCATTAGTTAGTAAGTTAATATCATAAAATCCACTATTAAATCCAACAATCGGTATAACAGAACAGTAAGATTCAACTTCAGCTTTATCTTTTCCTTCCAAACGATCTAATAATGGTTTCATTTGAATAAACATTAGCTCTTTAGCCTTTGCTGCAACTCTATCAAAATATTCAAACATAAGTTTAACTAAATCTCTCGGGTTTTTAGATAATATAAATTCTTCTTCTTCCAAATTAAACCCTGGTACATTAGTTGCTATTGATACTGAAACTGGTATATGCCTAGTAATATATCTTAATTTACTTTCTTTTTCCTTTGCTAGTGGAAAAAATACCTTGTTTTGGTCATCATAAACATATTGTTTAACCAGTCTTCTAAATCTAGGACTGTCTATTTTAATCATTTTCTTAGTTTCTGGATCTCTCACTATTACTCTCTCTACTAGTTGTCTCATTTTCTGAAGAAGCGATTCCAAATCAAACACCATCATATAAGGATATTTATAGTCTACATCTACATCATAATAATCAGACAACTCTACAATTATATTTCTTTTCTTTTCCCATAACTTTGGATGTTTATTAAATATATCTTTTTGTTCTAAAGTACAAGTGCTAATATGTGTTTGTAAATCCCAATTATCTCTAAATTTCATATCACATCTTGTACATAAATATTTCTTGTTACCAAACTTATGAATATCAGTGATATATGAGAAATGATTAAGATAAAGATTTAGATAAATAGATGTTCGGGTTTCATTGAATGATGATTTACGAACATACGATATAGTTCCGTCTTCAAAATAACTAACTATATTTATAGCATAACGCTTATTAAACTCTTCATAACCATCTAATTCATTAATATAATCAAACCCCACATAACCATTAATTGTTTTTCTACCTTTATAGAAGTTAGTAAATAACTCTCTCATCACTGTATACCCCCGATCTGGTCTACACCCTTCAGCTATTGCCAAACATGCCCAAAAACACATATTGTTCTCTACCTTTTCTAAACCTATAATAGTTCTACATTTTTTAATGTATGCGGGTAACTCAATATTAGCTCCTGTTAGGAAATCCAATCTAGTGATTTCTACAGCCATATTATATATACCAAGAAGTATTGTAGGAGAATCTTTAAGAGTTTCTGTCAAACGGTTTGTTATTTTTTCTTGTGTTACTCTATGTTTCAGCTGTTTAAGATCATTTAAATTCTTCACTACAAAAAGTTCATCAAAAAAATAATTATTAGTACGAGGTTTGAAAAGACTAATTTCTCCAAACTTATCAGTTACATAGCCAAAACTAATATTTAGTTTTATTGCATTACTTTCTTTTTGATATATTTTATCGAAACTTTCGTAAATCTTATTTAAAGAATCTATGTAATTGAAACAATATAGTTTTAAATATTTACTTTCATTCTCTTCACCATAGATATTTCTTTCTTTAGCTACCATCTCTCTCACCATTTCATCTGAATCTGATTCATTAAATGTCCAGTATGACCCATCTAATATAGGGATTTCTTCTCCATCACGACGAATCATAATATTTTTTTCTTTATCATGATCATATAGCTTAAGTAAGTCTTTATATGCTTTACCCCCTATTTTAATCTCTCTTCTACTTACTGGACTAAAAACAGTTTTAGGCTTTTGTTCTTTATTACCATCAAGAAGAGTAAACTCCTTGGTTTTTTCATCATAACTATATTCCTTAAGTAACTCTTTAAATGCTTTACCACCTACTCTAATCTTTCTTTTCGTTTCTGGACTTTTCACAAAAACTTTAACTTTAACTTCTTCTTCTTCTTTCGCAACAGGATTGCAGCCTGAAAGGCTACCTGGACTTTGTCCAGTATTATTACTTATATTTATAAAACTATTGGTTTTTTCATCATAACTATATTCTTTCTCTTTAAGTAATTTTTTAAATGCACGACCACCTACTATAATCTTTCTTTTAGTTTTTGGACTTTTCACACGAACTTTTACTGCTTGACTTTTTTTCGTGGCGTTTGAAAATGTCGAAGCATCGTTTAACATACTTTCAATATTTATAAATTCATCATTAGTTATTTTACGTCCTAATGTACCTTCAACCTTGTTCATAGTTAAATTATTAAATAATTTTAGCTTTTTCAGTTCATCTTTTGTCAACACCATTTATTAGGTAAAAGATTATATAAAAGAAAAATTCTTTCATTAAATAAATTGCTAAATAAATGGATCCCATCATTTTATCTGGCGATATAACTAGAAGAGTGAAAAAGTTTGATACAGAGGAGGAAAGACAACAATCTAAAATAAGGGCTGTAAAGAAATATGCAACTAAAAAATATTACTGCGATATTTGTGATAAAACCATGACGCTTCATAATTACTCTAGACATATTGAATCCAATAAACATTTCCAAAATTCCATCGCTAATAAATGAATACTTCTCAAGTTAGTATTAAAAACACATAATTACATAATATAAAACAAAATATTTAAAGTGTTCTATATTTTTCTTTTATGTAATTATGTGTACTATAAATGGTGCCGACAATGAATCGACTACAAGATATGGCTTTGAGAAAAGTGCTAGATACAACTTTAGAAAAATTAAAGAGCATGGAGCATTCTGAAAAATCATCATTTTTAAAATCATCAGTTTTTAAGCGTTTGGAAGCTACACTCTGCAGAGGAATTAACCATAGTAACATTACTGACGAAACTTACGTATTGCTCGATAAGTTGTGCGTTGAATTATCATTGATGAAAACTAGTAACTTATCAGGTGACGATTTTAAAATGATTGAACATATACAGCTTGATGGAATCGACTTTAATAGACTTTCTAATAATACTTTAATGACCATTTACTATGTGTGGCCATATAATACGGATGCCATACATTCTAAATTAGAGAATACAAAAAGTTTTTTTTGTGGAGCGTGTGGTGAAGATATAGTCACATGCGAGGACAGGTGTTATCTTGAAAGTGATGGTTGGTATGATGATGATGACTGTGTTGGAAGATGCTCTGAGCTATGTAGAGACTGTGATAGTAGATACTGTGAGGGCGACTGTGGTGTTGGTAGATTTTTAAGGGAGAGTATGATGATGACTTTTGGTACCTGTAAATGAATACTTCTAATATTACAGTTAAATCTTATCTACCCTCTGAAAGTAGAAGGGAAAGATCTAAATTACAACAAGTTAAAGATAAACACAGGTCTTTTACTCAGACTAATAAAAAAGATATTCCTAAAGATTTCAATGAATTAAAAGCAATAAAGAGCAGAGATCATGCTATAACCTTCTTAAATGAATACATGAATATTGATAAGAAGACCAGTAAATCAAAATATTGTAAAACCCATCACATAAGCCATAATACCCTGAATTCCGGTCTAAAACAACTTGGGTATAGTATCGAGAACTCTCGATTAAATGAGACCAAACGGGACCAATCTAGACCACTTGAGACCAAACCAGACCAATCTAGACCAATTGAGAGCAAACGGAGAAAACATAAACCACGTAGTGAACTTGTTGTTGCAGGTAACCATGAAGATGAGGAACTGGAGGAAATGATTAATACTGCCTTAGGCAGAACAACAGACGTTGTTAACAGTTTAGCTAATTTGCAAGTTAAGGAACAGTGAGAATTCATTATTCTTTATTAATAAATGGATCTAATACCTATAGAAGAAAAAAGTAAATGGACTGCTGATTTAAAACCCATACTGAATGAAATGAGTAAATTATCTGATGCAGATAAAATTCAAGGATTCAAAAATGAGGTTGTAGATAAATATGTAGCTCATAAAGCCTTAAATTACGTTACTCAACAATTAATCTTAGTAGACTGCGATAATGAAATGCTGGAGAAAGAAAATGAAGAGTTAAGATATAAAGTTGATAATTTAGGAAAGTACGATGAAAATAGGTTAAATGAATTTAGAAATAAGACTGTAATTGTTCCTTCCACAGATAATGAAATACGAGATAGAGCTATGAAAATATTTAAAAGAAATCAAGCTAGAATGAAACAAATGAATGAACACATAACCAAACAGTTAGCTAGTAAATGACTAGTGAAATAACGAAACTTGAGATAAATGTAAAATCATTATTAGAAAAATTAAATAGATTAAGGCTGTATACTTATATTTTAATCGTTATTATTATTGTTTTAGTTAGTAGTATATATATTAAAAAATTTGTTTAGGAGTGAATCTGAAACGTAATGAAGTCCTAGATCTATAAGCATTAGATTTTTCTGCTTTAATAATTCTAATTCCTCATTCTTTCGTTCTGGATCTAGATCCAGCGTAAATTTCCCAATAAATCGCCTAATTTTCATTAGAGGTGTACCCTCTGCAGGAGTTGTAATTAATTTAGAGCGAACTAGATATGGTTTCAAATCTGTAAATATATTTTTCGGAAATTCTTCAATTATTGCTATAAGTAAACATTTTAAATCAGTAGTATATGCAGAAAGAATAGCTTCTACGTCAGAATGGATTTCTTCACTATTATATAATTTACTATATTTTGAAGTAATATTCTGCAAATAAGTATATATCCTAGTAAATTCCTCAAAATATTTACTAGAAAATTCTTGAGAATATTTCATTATCATACTGTCCACAGTAAGACAAATAAACATTAGTTTCTTGATATTAATATTATCGCTCTTATTCAGAAGGTATTTGTATTTTATTGCGTCTCCTTTATTTCTAATTTCAGATTGAACTTGTAAAATTATATCATTTTTGACTACAGAGCTAAAATAATTTTCACAATATCTTTTGGTGATAACATCTCCGTCCGCTTCAGGATCTTTAACATTAGTTAATCGATTATTATTCATATCTAGGTTACCTGTCATTGTATCCCCATTTTTACTTAGGCAGTTTAATAAATTAAACGTAGAAATACAATACTCCTTTGTAGCTACATCGTTATCATTAATTGGTAATTTTACATTTGTTATTCTATTGTTATTTAAACTGATATCATTAGTAATATTTCGATCAAGTTTTGTATCTATAGCAGCCTGAAAGGCTACCTGGACTTTGTCCAGAATTCTAGATAAGGTTTTAAAACTAGAATCATTAATCTTTTGTTTACCTATAGAACCAGTCTTTAAAATAGAGTTGTTACTCATTTAGTTGTAATAAATCATAATAATGACTCAATACATTAATCACGGAGTTACACTTACATCAGGGCAGGCAACTAAAATTAAACATGCATGTGATAAAGGTACTGAAGTTGTAATAAGACTATCTAAAAACCAGTTAACGGGAGATATCAATCTTCCTTTAACAAAGGCTCAATTAAATAAAATTAAAAAAGCTAATGCTGGTGTGGAACTAACCCTTAGTAAATCTCAACTTAAGCATATGGAAAAAACTGGAGGTTTCTTACCACTACTTGCTGCAATTCCAGCAGTTCTAGGTGCTTTAGGTGCAGCAGGTGGGTTAGCTGGGGGTATAGCCAGTGCAGTAAATTCTAGTAAACAAGTATCGGAAACGGCGCGACATAATCGAGAAATGGAGAAAATAGAAAAAGATAAAATAGGGGTTAATGGAAAATCCATTTTTGGCCCAAGATCAATAAGCGGAAAACCCTTATCAAATGCTTTAAAGACATATGGTTTAGGAGGAAATACAAATGGTCTTAGAGGTGCTGTCTGGGGCAACGGTTTATATTTAGAAAGAGAAGGATCAGGAATTTTACTTAAAAAAACAAAACCCTGCAATTGTTAACTTTTCCTAAATTTCTACGTAAATTTCCTTTACCACTAAAAGCTTTAAGTAATTTTGATATTATGGAAAAATGTAAATCAATTAAAAATTTTAAAGGAGCTTTTATGAGAGATGAGTTGAAAGGTAAAGCTAGTAATGACGAAAGTCTAATTTTAAATATGGATGATAGTAAAGGACAAGGAACACATTGGGTTAGTCTTTATGTTAAGGGAAATAATTGTTATTACTTTGATAGTTTTGGTTTTGAACCCCCATTAGAAGTTAAGAATTATTGTTCAGGAGAAAACAGATATTTCAATACCTATAAAATTCAAGCTAGAGATGAAATCATATGTGGTCATTACTCTATTTATGTTATTAATGAATTAAACAAGGGTCAAAGTTTTCATAATGTATTGCATGAATTATTCCAAGTCTGTCGAAGACAGCTAGCAACTTCGTAGCTAGTAAATCACTAATGGCTCTAAACACAGACTTTTCACAGATACTAATACCCCTATATGGCAATAAAAAACACAAGAAACATGCAGATATTTTTCCTAAAAATGTATTTATGATAATAGCCGGTAGTACTGGATGTGGAAAAACTAATCTGATGCTTAACTTTTTACTAAATAAAGTTTTAAAATATGATGACGTGATGATATACACCACAACCCCTTTTCAAGATGCTTACAGATATCTCCAGGACAGTAATGAGGAATTTAAGAAGCGCAATGGCATAACAAATGACATTATTACTTTGTACAATCCTAATGAGTCGAGTATTGTAAGCCCTGAAGAACTTGATAAAGATAAAACCCATATTGTAGTATTCGATGATGTTATGAGTGAGGATCAAAAAGTTATGACAGATTACTTTTGCAGAGGTAGACATAACAATGTAAATGCATTTTATTTATGTCAAAGCTTGCATCATTTAAAGAAACATGGAATACGTCAAAATGCTAATATATTTATTTTATTTCATCAAGATAAAAAGACATTGAAATATTTCTATGATACACATATTTCTGGGGATATGGCTTTAGAAGAGTTTGAAAAACTTTGTGATAAAGCATGGTCTAAAAACCACGGGTATATTGTTATCAATCTTTGGGAACCTCCTGAATGTGGAAGATATCTCTTAAATTATGATACTTTATATTTACCGACTAAATACATAAAAATACATAAAATTACATAGAAATGTATAGAAGTCAAAATAATACAATATAAATATAGAAATGCTGATGAAATTTGATCCTACAACGTACAGTAAGGTTAAGAATGAGGTTAAGGAAATGTTCCGAGATGAAAAAGTTGGTAAGCAACAAACATACGAGAGTCAGTCAGAATTATTCAAACCAATCATAAATACTACTAAAGAAGCTATGCAAAATGTTACTGATGAGAAACAAAATTTAAATAAAATTTTAGCAAATGAACAAAGACTTGCTTTAAGAGATGTGATACAAGAAATGTCAGGTCTTACAGACGTATTTTCAGAACCTAAAGAATCTACTCCGATTACTCCAAGAGTTAACTTAAATAAAGATTTTAATGAAACAGATATAGAAAATTTACAGGACTTAAGTTTACCACTTCCAGGTGAGGTGTTTCATAACATTGCTGAAATTCCTGAAATTCTAAAAGAAGTTACAACCAAAATAAAAAGTCTAGCACAAGAATTTCGAGAAGACCGATTAACTAAGAAATCTGAAAGAGAGAAAGAGATGTATCAATCACAAAGAAATACTTTAGATAAATATAAGAAAAGGTTAAAGTATATTCAGGAAAGTAAACAGGTAGTTGGTGAGGGAAAAAAGAAAAAGAAACTCGTTAAGAAGAAATGTGGAAGAGGGAGGCCTAAAACAAACTACGCTCTAGTATATAGTGATGCAAATGATTTACTTGAAAAATTAGAAGAATACATTGCCGCTTATCATGCAGGTAATAATGGAGTTTATAATACCATTATTACTATTTTAGATGAGTTATTGATCAATAAAATTATCTGTAAGAATACCCACGATCAAATCTTAAAGAGTAATAATCTTCACTTATAGTGACCTTTGGTCACGTCTTTCCTGATTTTAAATCAGTCTGTCGAAGACAGCTAGCAACTTCGTAGCTAGTAAATACAAAATGGCAAAGCTAACATTATCTAGCAATACTACCGATTTTACCACAACTCTAAACCCTCCAATATACCTTGATACAGCCAAAAGATATGAAGCAGCCTTTTTATCATTACACACCTATAATTCTGTACCAAATATTACAGAAACTAATAATAAATTTAAATACTCTACAGATAAGGGGGTTAGTTGGAAAACGATAACATTTGAAAGGGGTGCTTATGAACTGGCTGAAATTAATTCAAAAATAAAACTAGCAGAACCAAATTTTGAAATTGAAATAGACTATTATAAACCAACGTTTAAGACAATACTTGTTATACCTAATGAAAACTATATGGTAGATTTTGGAGTAGAAAATTCGATAGGTAGAACTTTAGGATTTACAAATGAAAAGTTGGGTTTGGGTACTCATCAATCACCAAACATAATAGATATAGAAAAGTAAACTCAATACTGGTACACTGTGATATCATTATTGGTACTTACGTTAATAGTTCTCGATCAAATGTTATATATAACTTTACACAAAGAGTAAGTCCAGGATATAAAGTAATAGAGAGACCAAGTCCTGAATTAATATTTCTTCCAGTTGTAGGAAGACCCGATATACAAAGTATTAGGATATGGTTAACAGATCAGGATAATAAACCTATTGACTTGATGGGAGAAAAAATTACTGTTGACATATTGATTAGAGAGGCCAGATCTTTTATATCTGTTTAAATAAAGATGATCGTAAAAAAGAAGAATCAAATGTACGTCCCTTCGGGGGTCCAGAACAAACTTCTGTACACCTCTAAAAGAAATATGATATATGGTTACGGTTTTGTAGATACGCTAAAAGATATCGGTTCTTATATTGCACAAAATAAAGATTTGATTGCTAAACCTATGCTATCATCTTTAGGGGAAATAGGAGCTTTCGCTCTTACAGAAGGAAGTAAAGCCTTAATTAAGAAACTCTCTACTGATAAAAATAAGAAGCAGTTAGATGCTAATTCAAAACAAATATTGGATAGATTGGTAACTGGAAATGGTATTCAGAAATTTTAAAACAAGTAAATGCAGACTGAAATAGATAATGATGCGCTTATATTACAAAGTCAAGTACTTGTTGATAACAGTATTGAAAGAAAAGATTTTAAGACTTTTATTCCTCAAAGTAAAGCAGATTTTAATAATTTTGGACACACAATTGAAATTAGAATCCCGGCTAGTGATACTTATTATATTCCTTCTCAAAGTTATGTTGAAGTAAAAGGTAGACTAGTTCGAAATGATAACGATAATGCTTATGCAGCTGATACACAAATAGCTTTAATTAATAATGCTATAATGTATATGTTTTCAAGTATTCAGTACAGATTAGGTGGACAAATAATGGAAACTTTAAATTTTCCTGGACAAACTACATCAATGTTAGGTTATCTAATTTATCCAGATGATTTTAACAGTAGTTCAGGTCTAAAACAGTGTTGGAGTAAAGACACATCTTCTAGTGCAGATAGTAACGAAATTAGTGCATCGGTTAATATACCTGCAGCAGGTTATAGGCCTACTAGAAATAATAATTTTAATCAGGGTTTTGATGTGCGCAGGAAACTTCTTATGAGTTCTGATCCTAGAGGAAACTTTTCATTCATTATACCATTTTCTCATATTTTTGGATTCTCAGAATATGACAAGGTTTTATATAATATGGAACACATTTTGAAATTTACAAGAGGTAGTGACGATTTACCAATACATAGAGCAAATGGCGTTCCTAATGGCAAAATATTACTGAATGATATTAGATGGATTATTCCACAAGTAATACCGTCTCCAGTTAAAAGAACTCAACTGTTAGAATTAGTAAAAAATAAAGCTGTAATTCCATTACATTTTTGTGCAAGAAGTGATGAGCATACTACTGTAATTCAAAATGTCCGTAGTTTTAACTGGATGTTAAATAGTTCAGCAGGTGTAGAAAAGCCTAGATGGATAATACTTTCATTTCAAACTGATAAGATTCGTACCCAAGAACAAAATCCTGCTATATTCGATCATGTTAATTTAAGCTCAGCTTGTGTTAAGTTAAATGGGGATAGATATCCATCAGATTATACAGATGTAGATTACGCAAAGAATGATTACGTGAAACTTTATGAAATGGCTGAAAATTTCAAGAAAGATTATTATGGAATAAATAATTTAATAGGTGGTAATCAAATAAATTTACTTAGTTACAAGGAGTTATATCCTATTATAGTATTTGATGTAAGACACCAAAGTGAACAAGTAAGATCTAATGTAATGAGTATTAGTCTAGAACTAAAATTTGAACAACCTATACCAGCAGAAACTCATCTATATGCGATAATAATATCAGATAGATTATTTAGATTAACATCTGATGGACAAACACCTAGGATGGAAAGTTATTAAAATATAGATTTTAAATGTACTGCTTAAAATGCAGAGCTGTGACTGACTCAACAAATATACAAGAAAGAATTTCTAAAAATAACAGAAAAATTTTAATTGCAGTATGTACAGTATGTGGTAAACAAAAATGTAAATTCATCGCAGGTACAGAATTATATTCTGCTTCCTTCATCAAAGATGAAGCAGAACGCAGTTCTGTATCAAAGATGAAGAAAAGCGGTCAAGGTGTATTTAATAACGTTCTATCAAAAATTGGAAATACTGTTGGTGAATTACATTTACCGACAAATCAAGGAGAATATGTAAATAATGGATCATTCAATAATCAAAATAAGTATTCTTATTGCGGTCCTGGTACAAAGTACACACAGAGAAATAGAGAGGGGTACAAGGGGATTAATGAGTTGGATAAAATGTGTAAGTTACATGATCAATTTTATACAGACAATACAGATACAGCTAGTAGAAATATAAGTGATGAAGCTTTAGCACATAGGGCCTACGAAATTTCTAATGACCCTAAGTATGACAGTACTCAAAGAAATATGGCAAAATTAGTATATCATATTATGAAGAATAAAGCAAGATTTGGGTTAGGTATAAATTCAAAAAACTTAAAGAAGGGGTCTTAACTGGCCCCTTTGAACAACTGGCTGAAGAATTACATAAACCAGTTAGAAGGAAGTTTAAAAGGAGAAAAGTAGAAGTTTATGCTGTGGATGATATTTGGGGTGCTGATCTAGTAGATATGCAGGAATGGAGTAAGGTGAATAAAGGTTATAAATACATGTTAAATGTTATTGACGTATATTCAAAATATGTATGGAGTGTACCTTTAAAAGATAAAAAGGGTGAGACAGTCACTGAAGCATTCAAAAGTATGGTGAGAGATTCGGGCAGGTGTCCTAAACATATATGGGTTGATCAAGGTAAAGAATTTTATAATAAAAATATGGATGAATGGTTGAAGGAAAATAGTATAAATAGATATTCTACTTATGGCGAACATAAGTCATGTGTCGTTGAGAGGGTGAATAGGACGCTAAAAGAAAAGATGTGGAAAAGATTTACAGCTGAAAATACTAGAAACTGGGTTGATATGCTAGATAGATTGATTACTGAATATAATAATACAGTTCATAGTAGTATTGGTATGACTCCTGTTAAGTGTAGTAAATTAACTAGTTTTGAAATGAAACCAATTACTGATAGACGTTTAGTAAAACCAAAGTTTAAAGTTGGTGATAAAGTAAGAATTAGCCGAATAAAGGGGGTCTTTGAAAAAGGATATTTACCTAATTGGTCTGAAGCTGTTTATATTATACATGTAGTAAAGCAAACAAGTCCTAGAACTTATGTTTTAAAAGATACGAGGGATGAGGTATTGGATGGTAGTTTTTATGAGCAAGAATTACAAAAAACTAAACAAGATATATATAGGATTGAGAAAGTGTTACAAAAGAAAAAAATTAATGGTATTGAACATGCTTTAGTTAAATGGATGGGCTATAATGCTAAGTTTAATGAGTGGATACCCTTTCAAAATTTATATAAGCCAAATATTTGAAAAGGTTTCGGTTTAATTAGAAAAACATACAAACAACTATAAACTGTCGATTCATAGTTTTAAATGTTTTATGTACGCCAGAAACCTTCATCTTTGGATATACGTTTTTCTAAAATTGAAAATTTCTGTTGTAGGTCACTATAGTTTATAGTTATTTTGCGAACCTTGGGATATTTGAGTGATAAAATATATAACTTAATGTAAAAATTTCTACTTGTCTTTGAAAAACCGCGCACATCATTAAATGAAATGTCCAAGTCCTTATCTTTTAATTTGTGTATCTTTTTTAAAAAGTACAACTTTTCGCCAATACCAATGCAACACCCTATTGCTTTCTGCATATAAACCCCTAGATTACTTAAAAGTTGTTTTATATCCAAAATTAAAGTATCTCTATCACCTAAATTACTACTACCACATTCTACTACATCATCTCGACAACTGTCTTTGACTCTGTCATAAAACGAATCTTCACTCAGATGTCGATCACTATTCCTTTTCTTTTTCTTCCTCTTTGATTCGTCATTACTCGTTGTTTCAGTCTCTTCTGTCTGAACATTACTCAATGTCCCCGTTACTTCTGCCTGACCTAAAAGAAACATACATAATTATTAAAAAAAAAAAATAAAAAATAAAAAATAAAAAAAAAATCATTAAAGATGTTTAATCTTGTTATAACAAAATTGACCATCATGATGATCAATAGGCGTGGTCTATTAGTCTATTTATAGATCCTCAACCTACAACAACCATACCATTGGTCGCCTAGTTGTAAACATTATAATCATCTATCATCACATAAATGTAATAAACTCACTACGTTCCTTTGATAGTCTATATGTAGGTCTAATGTAGAGAATATTGCTCTAAAACTGTATATCAACAAAACGTTAAAATGTTATTACATTCTATGGGTTAAAAATTAACAAAATCATACCTTCCTCCGTAACTCTATTATGAAATTTATTTCCTGGTCTAGTCAAAAGAAAAATTAGATTAGTTTTTTCACTAAACAGTAAAATATAAATCTTACCAATAAACGACTCAATGGTAGAAGTATCAATCCCTCGTTCTTTCATATTCTTTAAGGCCTTGTCAATTATCGCCCCTCCATTTTTATTTGTGGCCATTATTGCTTTCACAAATTCTTGCATGATATTTGGTTTGGTACTAACGGTCGGTAGTTCTTGGTATGATTCATCGATAAATTTCTCCAGCTGTGGAACAGTATTCTCCTCCGGCGAATTTAATAGCGCAAGCTCCATGTCTTGAGTTAGGCTGGTTGGAGAAGAAGCCATAATATCCAAATATGAATAAAATAATTTTAGCTTCGTTTACTTAGGCACGCAGACAGAGAATGAGCTACTGTTCTCAGCAGCAGTGTTTAATATACTAAATTAAGTTTACATCCTCATGCTTTGGTGCGTAATAATATATATATAATTGGGTAAAAGGATGTTCTATACACAAGCCTATAGGCTCTTTGTTTACATTATAAAATCTGTAATTAATGGGCCTGTTAAATAATTTTATGCATAGTTTCGGTGTGATAAGAAAGAGATGAAAACTTATGAACAGAATAAAGTAGGGTTATCCCCCTTATATACAAAGGGTGTTGTGATGGATGATGGTATTCATATTAGACCGATTGTATTCTAGAGATCGCTACAATAATATTTTATATATATATTTTATAATTTTATTGGTTTAGCTAGTATGCATCCGGGATTATACTACTACTAAGTAATTCTAGAACGATTTTTATAGTAGTTTATTTAGTATTTTTGGTGAGCGAACGGCTAGTGAGCGAGACAAAAATATTAAATAAATTGCTATAAAAAATTGGTCGTTCTAGAATTACTTAGTGGTAGTATAATCCCGGATACATACTAGCTTTGATAGATTAATTACTGAATATAATAATACGGTTCATAGTACTACAGGTATGACTCCTGCTAAATGCAGTAAATTGAAAAGTGTAGAAATTTTTACACAAGAGAAACCTGTCAAGAAACCTAAATTTAAAGTTGGGGATAGAGTAAGAATTAGTCGGATAAAAGGTGACTTTGAAAAAGGTTATATACCAAATTGGTCTGAAGCTATATACGTAGTACATGTAGTAAAACAAACTAAGCCTATAACTTATGTTTTAAAAGATATGAGGGATGAGGTATTAGAGGGTAGTTTTTATGAACAAGAACTACAGAAAACTAATCAAGAAACTTACAGAATAGAAAAAGTACTACAAAAGAAAAAAATTAAGGGTGTTGAACACGCTTTAGTTAAGTGGATGGGTTATAGCGATAAGTTTAACGAGTGGATACCAGTTAAGAATTTACATAAGCTAAGTACATAACTATTATACTCACAGCGTAATAGAAAGTCTAAATTGTTGACTTAGCCGCTAATTTTAATTATGATCACGTAGTTTCGCATGGCTGGTGTCATGGTGTTGCTATAAACAAATTTAGTAATCCTTTAGCAGTTTTAGTGACGTGGCGCATTTGGTGTTTGAGCTTGGTAGAATTTGGACGTGCCATTACGCAAGGTAAGTATATTTTGATATTAAATTTCTTTAAAGTTTTTTCTTTAATTGATTTTGAATCATAGCAATACTTTATTTTAAAAATTATAAATATAAAGACTTAATCAAAATATTACAGTGTTAAGTGACAGTACAATAAAATATATACAAATATTGATTGTTTGATCCTTAAAAATTAAGCATTACCCTCTATATATTAATTTTACTTTATAGGGAAAACTTAAAATTTGAGCCGGTATTATTATATTTCTGCTGACACTATTTGTAGAAGATATTCTAACAAACAACGATGGCATCTTCACAAGCTCAGATTGACGAGGCTCATATTCCAGTGACGCTCAAAGATCCTTTACTTGTAATGCGCTACTCACAACCCTCGATTGGAAATATTCCGACAATTTTTGTCGGTATAGTACACAGAGAGTACACCGATCAAATGTGGGACAATCATAAATCACGAATTTGCTCCTTATTTGGAATAACAGATGTAAATTCTGTTGGAGAAATCAAAGTGCGCGGTGCCCCTGGAAATACTGTTGATGGAGCACAGTTAGAACGAGATAGGGCTCGCGCAATTGAATCCATAAATCAACTGCAGATTCAATCCATACGTATTGTTGGGCTAGGAGTTGGCTCTTCTATTTCAGTCACTGACGCTTTGGAGTCTATAATCTGTGGATGGGCAATATCACCAGCAGATAAAGAAATTCAATTTGTGGCATTGGGAGAATCTGAAGATTGCCACTATTTAAATTTCTGCAAAGGTCTCGTCTTAAAGAAAACGTGTAAAATTCTCGAATACTACAATACAATGGATTACAGCCAGTTCGGAGACCTTAGACCTAGCAATAAACCACGCACTCTACTTAAGCGTTTTCTTCAGAGTGTTTTGGCGGATATGACTAAATAACAGTCGTCTCTGTAAACTACGTAGGATATGCAATATGTTCATTTCGCAGTATGCGTACCTACGCGTATTGTAACTAATCATTAACATTTTCAGTAACTATTAGGCGTCTTAAATTTTACAAATGCGTTTGAATCCAGGTACTTTGACTCAGAGTTCCTTGTTTATTAGCATCTATATAAAGATCATGTATCTAGTTATATAGCCCTACATTTCCGAATTTGAAGTTCTAGAGACGTCCCTGACATCAGAGGTTAAACTTTTATTCTTAGATTAAGTAGATAACGAGGGGCCATGGTGCTTATAAATTTGTTAATAAAAGACACTAAACGTTTATAATATAACCATATCTGAGTTATTTTACCATTCTGTTTTTATAAAGTGCCGGTAACGTTAATATATACTGCAAGCTGAGATCGCTTCTCTAACTAATTTCTGCAGTTTTTTTGGTATAATCAACCAAGTGACCGTGAACCACTTTTAACAGTTTAACATATAAACAATATGACACGATTGCTGTAAGCTTGCAAAAAGTTGAGCACAACATTACGCATTCCGTAGTCTAGGTACCTAGACGAGGGAATGCATGGAATGCAGTTAATCATAGAACATATCCATAAAGTTATTCTTTTAAAATAATTGACAAAAATGTAAGATAATGAGATTACTGAGAAGAAAGGTGATTCAGGAACAATTTAAACTATAAGAGTGATCAAGTAATTGTATACACACACACACACACACACACACACACACACATATATATATATATATATATATATATATATATATGCATGTTTTTATTATTGGGAGTCAATAATAATGTATTAATCTAGGATTACATCGAATACTCAGAGACCGAATGATAGGAAATTAGGGGGCTAATGAAGCGAGATCCCAGAATGAAGTACTTTGAGTATTGGAGGTGGCCCAGGAACAGTACAGTATATATATTACTTACATTATATATTACTTAAAAATTGAGCCTTTAGTAGATATATGGTACCTTCAGTGGAGAAACTCTAAAATTCCTAATTTGAGCGAGCGTGGTGAGCGAAAATTAGGAATTTTAGAGTTTGTGTACTGAAGGTACCATATATCTACTGTAATCTTACTAAGCATAAGAGAAGTGTTCATGATGGAATAAAACCCTTCGGTTGTGCTCAATGTCAATACAAGTCTTCAACAAAGCTACACCTCACGGCTCATTTAATGAGTGGTACACTATCATCAGAGTCCTCACTCTTGTACAGAGTGTGGTAAATGTTTTAGTTCAGACTGTCGTCTAAGGACACATCAAAATGCTGTTCATGAGGGACATAAACCTCATTCATGTATTCAGTGTAGTAATGCTTTCAGTGCAGCTGCAAGTCTCAAATTGCACGTTGATGCTGTACATAGGAATTAAATCCTACTCGTGTGCAGAGTGTGGCAGGCTATTTTCACTGAATAGCAATCTTCAGCAACACATTACAGCTGTGCATCATAGGGATTGACCTTATTCTATAATATAATTTTGACTCATTTATAGTGAAATAAAGTTCATTTGTAAAAATTACCTTTGTGTTCAAAACTGGTGCATTACAAAAATTCACAGTGTAACACAATCTCTAGATTTAAACATTGTTTATGTTTGAAATCTCGATGTTGATTCCAAATAATATTATGTAGTAATTTGTTTTGCTGTATCATCATCAGTTACAAAGATAACTGGGGGTTATATTATCGCAATTTTTCCATTGTTACTTAATGTTGTTTTCGTTATAGTTTCCACGTGATAAACTTTGATCGTAACTATTTAACATGTAATTGAACAGTATTGGCTAGATGACAGTGTAGGAACGATCCTGATAGTATCTATTATGTCTACGGATATAACAATACTAGCAAACAAGCTTCACGATGCATGGAAAAAGATCGAAAGTACCACATGGCTTATCGTCTCTGTTCTGGAATGCTAGTTGTAAATGAGGCCAAATCCTGGAGATCACATGGGATCTGTGCAACCTGTCGCGTCTCACTGGAAGCATGACTAGGGTGAGTCACTCGGCAAAGCCTTTTGCAATACCTCGAATTTATGGAGAGCCTCAAAATCACCGAGATAACTGCTACTCTTGTTCAATCAATTTCAAGCTGTACCGTAATGAAAAAAAGAGCCGCTCTTGACTACCCGTCCATGTCTTCTCAATAGCTCCTGTTTCTCACAGTGTCTCATATTTTTGTCGCCTTTTACGACACGTGTAGAACACGGTTTATCTTTTCTTCAATAAACGGCATGTAAATTCGCGAATTTTGATTTCATTGAATGTGTGATAAATTTAACTCGCGAGGATTCGAATTGGGAACCAGCTGATCAGAGAATATTTACAAGAAAGGAAACTATGTAGCACATGCGGTATGTCATGTGTAACAAATGGGGTTTCTGTGGCTTGAGCGGCGGCTGGCGAGGTCTCCCGTGTTACGGCGAGTGGAGATATATTCTTAGACGAAATCCCACTTCTGACACCATTTGTAACTAACGGGGTTTCTGCGAGCGTGCGCGACTGTCGAAGCTTCCCGTGTTACAGCGAGGGAGAGATATATTCTTACCCTCAATAAATGTCCCGGGTCCTGGGAACCCGGAACATCGGGTTTGGGGGCCCGGCCCGAATCAGGAGTGGGGACTCACTCCACGTCGTCGCGTTGTAGTAGGATGTTTTAGTGTAAGTCCGGCATTGATTCGAAATGGCAGCTTACTAGTTAATGGTCTAATACAGGTACCGCTTGTCAGGAGGAACCGAGGGCGCTGCATTTCGAATAGCTTATCTTCGTCAACTTCTTCTATTAATTCGAGGGCCGACCCCCTAGCTTCTTTTGTAGATTCTCTTCCGTATTGTGATTTTCGGGGCGAAGTGATATGGTGACCCAAATCGGGAGTAGAAGGGTACTCCACGTCTGCTATATTTTAGGCGATTACGGTTGAGTTTCTGCCATGCTTCTTAGTCTTCAAACTGGTTGTAGTAGATAATTATACGATCGGTTGTTTAACTGCGACGAACTTTATTCTTCTTTACCCTATAAAACTTCCCTCTATCCCTTTTTAGACTTGTTCTTCCCCATCCTTTTAATATTGGACTTCCTGTCGTTCCTTTTCTCGTCCATCGTTGCTGAAGTAGTGTAATGGGCCTTTCGTCTAATGCTGTGAAATCCGTGGATAGTCTATTGGTCATTGGTAATCCCGCTTCCCCATGCCTTTAATATTGGTCTTCCCGTAGTTCCTTCTCTCGTCCATCGTTCTTGAAAGTGGTACATTGGTTTTCGTGTAGTCACTATGAAATTCGTGTATAGTCAAACTGGTCATTGGTAATCCCGCTTCCACCTGCAGAGACGAATTCGACCCAGGCGCTTAGCAAATACCTGCAGAGACGAACTCGACACAGGCAATGCCGTCGCTAGCCTCCCGCCTTCAGAGACACACTCGATCCAGACGCTTAGCAAATACCCGCAAAGACGGAATCGACCCGAGTACTGCCGTGGACTACCAGCCTCCCGCCTGCAGAGACACACTCGACCCAGGCGCTTAGCAAATACCCGCAGAGACGGACTCGACCCTGGTAATGCTGTGGACTACCAGCCTCTTACCTGGGCCTACCCAGGGGACACTGAACCATCGCCTCCAATTAGCCTTCGCGGCTTTGGATACTAGCCAGCCTGATGGGCCTCTTACGTATCCCGTAGGGAGTCCGTAAGAGGAATGATCATTGAGACTCGATCATTTATGAGCACTAAACGTTTCACACCGTATAGCGCCATCGGAGCCGCCCTCCTGGGACTCTACTCAAACGAACCAAGTAGGCCCCGCCCAACGTTTTTCTGCTGTATTTAGCTTCTCCTTATAATTATACACCGCTGTCGATCGATGTCAACCGCTTCTATCGAATCACAGTGCTTCTTCGCTTCGCTAAACAGCTGCGTCACTTTGGAAATACCCTATCGGAATATCCTGCTATACCCGCTCATAACCTCGGCTTATATCATCTATTGTAAATCTTTGGTAAAAACCCTACGTCAGTTATTATTTATAAATAACTGCTGTATAATATCGGCTTTCTATCTATAGTATATATATATATATATATATATATATATATATATATATATATATATATATATATATATTTATATATATAATATATAATAATAGATAATATATATAGATAATAATATTATATAATATACTATAGATAGGAAAAGCCGATATTATACAGCAGTAAGTGAAAAAAATTTCTTAATTAAAAAATGTGTACCTCTCAAAAAAGATATTCGGCCCCCCTCCCTTAAAAAAATCCTGGATCCGCCTATATACAGTAATATATATATATATATATATATATATATATATATATATATATAATAGATACTATAGATAGAAAGCCGATATATACAGCAGTTATTTAATAAATAAAACTGACGTAGGGTTTTACCAAAGATTTACAATAGATGATATAAGCCGAGGTTATGAGCGGGTATAGCAGGATATTCCGATAGGGTATATATAGCTATATATATATATATATATATAGATATATATATATATATATATATATATATATATATATTATATATAATATATATATATATATATATATATATCGTTTACAGTGGCGGATCCACTGGGGGCCCAGGGGGCCCGGCCCTCCCCCCCTTTGGCCCGACGATAATCTCTTAAAAGTATTTGTCATTGTTTCTATGGCAATTTCTATGTGTTATTATGTTTGTAAGGGCAATGGTTAGGGGGGGGGGGGGGGGGTACGAGATGGAACTCGAACAGTTCGACTAGCTCGAATTTTTCAAACATGTACCCCACTAGAGGCCCATATTTGGTATACTAGGAGCCTTATATAGTGGAAGGGGTTCCAAAAAATGTTTACCGTTTCACTATAGTAGCTTTAAATTTTCACTTTAACCACTGTGTAAGAGGAAAAAATGCTGTAAGTAAAAATGTGAACTCTCTCCCGGAGCAGTGGTGCAAACAGCCTTGACTGTGAGGGGCTTAAACTTCCCTACCGCCAAATTAGGTCTTTTTGCAATTCGCCCAGATCTGCTGAGATTCTTCAGAGGTGAAAAAATTAACCTACTTTTTTCCCAAACAAATGTAGGTTTTTAGGCATTTAGGTTTTTCTCGGTTATGAGTGGGGGGGGGGGGGGTATTACACGGGGACACACTCACTCTATGAGCCTATCGCAGTATAGTGAAAAATTTCTTAATTAAAAAATGTGTACACTCTCAAAAAGATATTTCGGCCCCCTCCCTTAAAAAATTCCTGGATCCGCCTGTGATATCTTAATATATAAATTGTGAACAAGGTTCACAAAGTTCATTACATCATGCGTGTAATTTTACGAACAATAAATAAATTAATAAAACAATAAAGAGAAGCGGAGAGAATTGATAATCGCTAAAGAAGAACTTGAGCGGGATCGCTTTCTTGTTTTTAAATATTAAAGTATTAAAATTTAATTAATATAAAACTTTTAATCGAGACTATATTGGTATATGTAGCATGACTGAATATACGTATTCTTTGTGTAGTTTTACTATATTCCAGACTTATGTCTTGAAAACAAAAATTGTTTAAAAATATGCAAAATAAAGAAATGACGCGTGGAAGAATCGAAGCCGGAACGTCGGAATTCATTGGGTCTGATAAACCGAGATTTTTCATGTGTAAAGCCACATTATGTTCGTGAAGAGCGGAATTTTAACTGAATGAAATGTGACGTTCCCCATTCGTATCACTACAAATAAAAGTGTTATGTCCAAAAACATAATTATATAGGCATAGTTGGTCAGGTAGCACAGATGCTTGTTTAAGTCCCACTTCCTCCTTTCCCTCCACGGTTATTAGTAATCTTTGCCCTTTGATGGCGCTTCAATTGCAGCCGGCGCCGATTTAGACCTCCCAACAACCTGGGATTTTTGCTTTTCATGACATCAACACTCTGTCTTCCAAGGTAGTCACCCAACCATATACTAACCGAGGCCGACTTAGCTTAACTTCAATTATTGACGCACTAATAAACTAAGTCTGCTAAATCACACTGTTAGTATTTACAATTTCAAATTGAATTTTAAAATGTTGAAATTAAAACGAAAAATAACAAATTTTATTTTCTCGACTGATTTCCAAACAGTGACCGGGCGAATACTGGATATGAACTATACACTTACTATCTGCTGTCAAATTGTCAACAAGAAATGGGCTCAGCCTACACAGTCAATTGATATGCCAGATAAATTGAAAAACAACAGATAGACCTAAAGTGAAAAAGCCAATTTGTACGCCTGCTTAATTTTTATTGTTAGGTGAATATTTGTTAAAACGTTTTAGAAGTGGAACCTTTATGCAGTTAACTTCATAAAGGTTTTTACAACTACAGTTACAGTATTGTAGTATATCATCTTATTGTCTATGCTGTAATCATTTGATTCTGAATTATGATTTTTATCTAATTAGATATCTAATTTATATAATTTTCATTTATGTTTCTGTCACATAGACGTTCAGATTTCGTTTACACTATTAATAGGTATTTATCCATTCATCAGATCAGCTACAGTGCAATGTCTGGAACACATCCAACAAAGTTAGAATTTGAACCGTCATGTGTTGCTGCTGTAGAAGATGATTTAACTGAACATATATCTCGGAGTGAAAACTGTTTACCAGGAGTATGTGACAGTGGATCTGTAACAAAATTGGAAATGACGGATTTTACAGGTGCCGAAGTTGAGGATTTGACAGATTCATCTGATTGTAAATCTGAGGATGTTATGCAAGAAATATTTTTGGAGTTCATATCATCTTTGCCTTCAAGCATTCAGTTGTGTGCCGCTGGAAGTCTCAACACTTCTCTGCAGAGCTGTTCACAGCCTCAAGCTGAGAGTCAAGTGTCTAGTAATCAATTTTCAGAAGTAACAAATGTGGCAGGTTTGTTGTAGTTGTATTTGTCTCTTAGAAATTTTGTGTTTCTGCTACATTCTATAATCAGCTTTCTTGAATTTGGTTGCTGAAGTGATCCAGAGACAATAAGATCTGGATGAGTTACATGTAGTTGTTGTTGATAGATTGAA
The DNA here is from genome assembly GCA_905160935.1 of Enchytraeus crypticus. Lineage (NCBI taxonomy): Eukaryota > Metazoa > Annelida > Clitellata > Enchytraeida > Enchytraeidae > Enchytraeus > Enchytraeus crypticus. Next base: position 2,071,201 of record CAJHZI010000416.1, on the reverse strand, counting down.
AGTTGGTGATAGATTGAAAAAGAATCCTTAATAGGGACGACACAATTTTGATAGCAGACAACGAGCAGGGAATGAAGACATCAACAGAGAGATAGAGAGTACTAACGAAAAGCAAGAATGCGAAACATTTGAATATTCATGAAATTGAGAAAGATTAATTATCTCTACTTATCTGTACTGTAGAAATGAACAAGAGTGAACTTAACTTGGAAGGCAAATGAAGTGAAGTCCTTTGCTTTCGTACTGTTTTACTGTTGGTGTGTGCTATGCCTTCATTTTGTATATTTTCGTATGTGTGTATATATATATATATATATATATATATATATATATATATATATACACATATAATAAAATGTAGGATTGCAGAGGCAAAAGAGGCTTTCACAAAGAGAAAATAACTCCTAATCCTGGGCTGAACTGGTGGCTTATTGTTAGGTTGCTCGATAGAGGTTCAGTAGGGTGTAAAATTTTCGGTCTTTAAATTTTTTTCTTTTAAAGCTTTTTAAAGGCTAAATTTCCAGTGCTCTCACCATCACTGACATGCTATTCAAGGAGGAAACTGACATTAAATTTGGCTTTAGCTGTCAACAAAAGGTTTTTGAAAGATATGAAGATAAAGATTGTGAAATCTTTGATGTGGTAGGCACTTCTGTACGAATATAAAGCGTGGCCATTAAGTGAGGAGGATATCTGGAAACTTAGAGGCATTTCAAATGTTGGTATGGAGAAAAATAAAAGGGACTAGTTGGACTTACAAGATTACAAATATAGAAGTTCGTTAGAGTTGGTAAAGATAGATGGTTAATAACTGTGAGAATGAAAAAGAAGAAAGCATGACAGGACATATTATAAGGTATGATGGTTTGCTGAGAGATGTTATAGAAGGAAGAAAGCAAGAGAAAAAAGTTAGAGGCTGAGCCGGTGGCTTATTAACCTTCCTGGTAGTTAGAAGTGCTTGCTTATCAGGAAGAGATTAAAGAGTAGTGGCTTTACTAATACCCGCATTTACTAACTTTTCTTTATTCAATTGATACACTTTTAATCAATCACGCCTCTGTTGTGAGTTAACTATTGTTCAGGATTTTTCCTATTCACTATAAAATGTTGCTTGGTTATTAGCTACAAGGTCTACCGCCTAAATTATGTTTGCTTCGTCAGTAACATCGCTGTCCTTCAGACTGATCGACCAATCAGCTTATTTCATAAACAAAGCCATAATAATATTTTTTAATCAGGGGTGTAGTTAATCAACAGTGTAAAAGCCCGAAAACAGGTGCACAGCTGTGCATTACTTTACACATCGATTCAAGCTTGCAGAATATCAAATTGTGACTAATCAGTAGTTTACGTAACTATTTAGGTTTAAATATTTCATTATCTCGCTAGTAAATACGGCCATAATTCATAAAGATCATTAGCAGAGACTTGATCAACGTAGAGTTTTCAAGATCAGAACTAATTAGATCAAGGTCAATATTATTTACACAACGAAATGAAACAGTAGAGAAATTCTTAATAGTATCTGGCTTAATGTGATTGTAAGTGAATACAACAGGAAAATGATCTGATGGTGAGTGAGATAAACTAGAACTCTTAAGGATCAATTGCTGAGAGGCTTGATGTAATAACAACATCACGTGTCAATATGAGTAGCAACATTCACATGTTGAGCAGTTGTACAGTATTCACAAACAAGAGGACAGTAATATATTAAACTGCTGAGTTAAGGGATCTAGTGGATTATCGAGGTGAACGTTGAGCTCACCTGTAAACACAAAATATGATAAGTAGTAAGGAAGGAGATTAAGGTAGAAAACTGCGATAAAAAGAGAGAGAATAGTTTGGCATTGGGGGAACAAGATGGTTAGCTACTCCACCACTCTTAGCTCCAGAATTTCTAGAGTCACGATTTGCAATAAGCTTATCGTAACCTGGAGGAAGAATAGATATCAGTTCAGAGAGAGAGAGAGAGAGAGAAATATGTTTTATTATTACACGAAGTTTCACAAAATTCACAGAGTAATCACATCAGTGAACGGTTGACAAAAAAAATTAAATAAGCGTTATCAGAACCTTAATCATAGGTGCAATACATCCTGTAAGTGCAAAATAAAACAACAACAAAAAAATTTGTATAAGAAATAAGTAAAAAAACTAGGCCATCAAAGAGGACGCAAGGCGTCCTATCCGGTTAAACACCCAGTTTTCACTCCAGTATAGTTTTTCGGCAAAGAACTCTGAGAGAGCCCAAATCATTTACAAGTAATTATACATAACCATTTTTATAGATTAATAAAATTTAAAATATCTAGATTAAGCTATCAAGATCATCATAAAATGTTCAAGAGTGTGGATGGAAATGGAAGATTACCAGTTATTAAGTAAGTAATGTTTGTATTTATGACAGAATGTAGAGAGAGAGTTGATGTTTCTAATAGAGGTTGGAATTTCGTTCCAGTTTGTGCAGGCATCATTGACATATGATTTATAAAAAGTGGCAGAAGACTTCTTGTAAAGATAGCTAGATCCGTATAGTCTTGTGGGGTAGTTAGCATGATTGAGATCAAAAATGTTTGCCAATACTGTGGATGAGGATGATCTGTTATATAGACACTTATGAATAAGTTTCGCTGAGCAAAATTTATGTAATAAATGGATAGGCAGGATATTAAAAAAAATGTATAAATTTTTGACATTACTAAAGCGGTGCATTCCTTGCAACGTTCTTAGTACTCTATTGCAAACAATGTGCAGTGGCTGCAAGATGTTCCAGGAGGCGTGTCCATACACTTCAATGCAGTAGCTAATGCAAGAGTGGATCATTGAAAAATATAAATTCCTACGGCAGGGCATAGGAATAATGTCTCTACGATTGAATAATAAACAGTTAGCACATTTTATCTTCTTCACAACAGTATCAACATGGTTTTTAAATGACAATTGCTCGTCAATTTCTATTCCAAGAAATTTGATATTTTTTACTCTTGAAATTGAACTATTATCAAGCATTATCTCAAGTTTTTCATCTTTTATATACTGCTCATCCTCTTTGTTAGGGAAGAAAACAATGTAAGCAGATTTTTTAGAGTTTGTCGTTAAGCGATTCATTTGAAACCAATGATTTAATCTTGAACTGGTGTGGTTAGCTAGTGAGAATAGATCAGTCAGGTTGCTACTGTTAATAAAAGCATTTGAATCATCAGCAAAAAGTTTGAGTGAGATTTCAGGACAAGCATTTTGGATGTCATTGAAATATATTAAGAATAGCAAGGGCCCTAAAATAGATCCCTGTGGGACACCAACAGTAACTGGTTTGATGGTAGAAATGGTTTGTCCTATTTCAGTATATTGAAGTCTATTTGACAAGTAAGATTTGAGCCATTGAAGCGATAAACCTCTTATGCCATAGTGTTGTAGTTTATGTAATAGAATACCGTGATCCACCGTGTCGAAGGCTTTGCTAAGGTCAAGGAATAGCCCGATTGAGTGCATGCTTTTCCCTTTGTTTGAACGAATCATATTTAGACTGCTAAATATAGCGTCGATCGTTGAATGTCCTTTCCTAAATCCAAATTGGTTATCACAAATCAAATTAAATTTATCTAGGAATACTGTAATGCGGTTATACATTAATTTTTCAAATATTTTGCTTACGTTATTTAAAAGTGAGATTGGCCTATAATTTTGCACATCATCGCTCTTGCCTGATTTATAGATTGGGATAACTTTAGCCGTCTTAAAACTAGAAGGGAAAACTCCTGAACTAAAACTACTGTTAATTATATAGGATAGAGGGTCAGCAATAAAGTGAGCAGAAAGTTGAAGAATTTGATTTGGTATTTCATCTTGTCCTGTAGAATTCGTTTTTTTAAGTGCCATTAATGCATTTAAAACTTCACTAGGGGTGGAGGGTTTTAGAAAAAGGGTTTTTTTGTTTGAAAATGATAAATATTGTTCAAAATTACTTTCTCTTGAAAGGGAGGAATTAAATTTAGAGGATAATTTTAAACCAATATCTGAAAAATATTCATTAAAAATGTTGGCCATTTCAAATTGATCATGAATTTTAACATTATTATGAGTTATATATCCAATTGAGGAATTTCCTTGTTTCTTTTTAAAGCTGCATATATTATTAAGATTTTTCCATATATTTTTTATAGAATTATTACGTGAATTGAGGATATTATTATAATATTCAGATCGTTTTTCTTTGAGTATTTTGTCCAAATCTTTTCTATAGGATTTGTAGTTAAGCATGTCATTGATTTTGCCTGATCTTTTAGCTGTAAAATACATGGCATTTTTAATCCTAATTTTCGTTTTTCATTCTTTGTTGATCCAGCATTTATCTCTAAATTTGGATCTTGAAATGCGTGTAAGAGGCAGGTGAGCATTCGAATATTTGCTTATAGTATTAGATAAAAAATGCTACCTTTTCGTCTACGGAATTCGTAGCATATATATAAGACCAATTGACGTTAGATAGAGAGGACTGAAAGGATTCAATGTTATTTGCATTATAAATCCTCCTATACGGGCGAACATCATAATCAAGCATTTTATCTTTAGAGGTCACAATTATTAAGTTTGCATAATGGTCAGAAATATCACAAATAATAGTTAAACATTTGATTAGACTGTTACCGTCACCGCTTAAACCAAAGTTTGCGAAGACATGATCTATGACAGTTGCATAATCCTTATCACAATGAGTTGATAAAATTGAAAAACAATTAAATTTTAAACTATCTAATATATCGACATAGTTTCTAACGTGGACATTGGTCAAGTAGTTATTGAGATTGATATTTAAATCACCAATTACAAAACTTTTTCTTAATGGTCTAACAAGCTTCATGAACTTAGCAATTAAAACATTAAATTCAGAAATTAACGTAGTAGGATGTCGGTAGAACAGATAGACACGAAAAATGCTGCTCTTAACTGTGATGTTAATCACTAAGTGTTCTGCGAGTGAACCAAAGAAATCGTTGTCCATAGATGAGTGAGTAATGTTGTAGCACAGGTGCTTCTTAATTAGGAATCCGACTCCTCCCACTCGGCCGATTTTAGGAGAGCTATAAATAAAATTGTAGTCCGTGAAGACAGAATTGAAGTAGCAAATATTAGTCACATATATCTCTGACAGAGCTATGACATCAAATTTGTTATTGAAGGTTTCCAGCATTTCTTTTAATTTTTCATGTTTTGCGTTGAGACTGCATATATTAATATGGAAGACAGAAATATTAGATGTTTTCTCTGCCGATTTAAGATATTTGCAGGAATCCTCATAATTATAGTATCCAATTCTAGAGCTATTTATAAGATCATTGTCTAGTAAGCTATTAGGACTGATATTGTTTAAGTTGTCTATTTCAGGAAAGATATTTAGATTCTCCATAATCGGTGATCTAAGAGATTGCAGGAGTTAGGCCTATTGGAAGAGCTGTGCGAGTGGCCGCTGCTGTGGTGGAGTTAGCAGAGGAGTTTTGACTGGTTGCTTCTTTGGGTTTGAAGGTCCACTGTTTAATTATGATTCCACTGGACCATAGTAGTTTAGAGTTGATGAGATTTTCGAATATGTTTTCATTGATGCAGACACGGAATGCATTCGAATTAGTGTCTCTTGATTTGATTTGGAAGCAAGAGATTGGAGGACTGCCACATGCTGATGTAATGGATGACCCTAACGATTCAACGGTTTCGGAGAGGTCGACGTTGTAAATCCCGAGAACCCTTTTCTTAATATAGGGCTTTGCTGATTTTATTATGGCGTTTGTTATTATGGCTGACGTCAGAAGGCTGTAAGTTCTTTCCTATTATCTAAATCAGTTTTTTCTTAAGAGGCGGTTGCTTTCTTGGAGGAGAATTAGCAACACGATCGCTCCAAAGCATGCTGCTCTCAGGAGCTGTGTTTATGTTTTGATCTGGAGGTGACAGCTGGGCGTCAGCGACTCTACGCTTCTTACGACTAGCTGCGTTGATCCATGAACCCCCTTCTGATTCACAATCAGCTGTCTCATAGTCGATGGATTTGTGTATAACTCGAGCAGCTGTAGTGTGACGGCGAGTGTGAGAGTTATTGTTGGGAGCTTGAGCTGATTGCTGAGTCGATGGGTGATCAGCTGATTGTTGTGAGATTGTGAATGAACGACCGTGTGCACAGCTGTATTGGTACGCTGAAAGTTAATGAGATCGACAATAGAGGCTATGCGAGCCAGCTCAGTCGAACTTTGAATTCTAACACTTTCGTCATTTGCATATTGAGCTTTCAAGATGGCCACGGTTTCTTCAATGGTGCTCAATTTTGACATGAATATATTCCATTCACCGTTATCCAGTTTCACGGAGGGAATGTCGTCCAGGTTTTCAATTGAATAGCGGGGAAGGAGGCTTGAGTAGTCGTTCTCGAAGACGAATGAAAGGACCGATAAGATATCATCAAGCTCCAACTTTGCTTTACTGTCTTTATCTCCTTTATCTCTACGATTAGGTGGAGATTTAAAGTTGTCTAGACATAACGCTTCTATATCCGTTATTAGCATATCCTTTGCTGCACTTATGGATTCATTATTATAGAATTCAATTATCCTAGACTTAGTTGTCTTAGATGAGAGTTTCTTAAGCGAGTTTATTGCAAAGCACAATAAGGCGTTTATTTTAGAACAACTGTGTGTCGCCATGTTTGTTTACATGAGAGGCAATTTACAAATTCAAGAGAGAGAGAGAGAGAGATATGTGTTTATTTCAGCATCAACACCAAAAAAAACTGACAAATACCAATAGAAATAAACATTTAAAAAAAATAAAATAAAAAATTTCCAGAAACACAGGGTATCAAACTGTCTTAAGAAACTAGAACAACGGCCGTCAGGGAAGATGATACACATCTTATCTAGCTGACCACCGTCTACAACTATATTAATGTCATGTTTAATGCAAAATCAACTTAAATACACACTTTAGCTAAGCAACAATTCTAGCTGGACATTTACACAAAAGAAACCGAAATTTAGTAATTTACAAACCATCAAACAATATATATTTGTAATGTTTAGTGAATTCTGCTAGGGACCTCGAACTGCGGATATCAGGAAGTATTTGGTTCCAAGAATTGATAAAGTTATAGACATAAGATTTAAAAATTCTGAAGTTGTTCTAGAACACAAATAATTGGTCTTGGAGAGTCTTGTATTATACACAAACGAGATTTGATTAGCAATGAAAATACATTTTATGGACACTGACATAGTCAGATCGGGGAAATTGATACATTTAAAAACAAGTTTACCAGTATGTAGTTGGAATAACTGAAAAATTGGTAATACATTATAATTCATATAAAGTTGCTTAACATTATGAAACTTATGTTTATTCTGTAAAGTTCTTAGAATACGGTTACATGCAACATGTAAGGGTTGAAGCAACTGTTTGGTTGTATTGGCATAAACTTCAATGCCATATTGTGTCCTTGATTGCACCAATGAAAGGTATAAATTTCTACGACAATTCACAGGAATAAAATCTCTACGATTGTATAACATACTATTAAAATTATTAATTGTACAGATTAATGATTTAATATGATCACCAAAAGTCAAATTTTCATCTAATGTTAAGCCTAAAAATTTGGTAACATATGTTCTATTAATGCAGTTATTATCAAGGGATACAGTTAAATTGTTAGTTTGAATAAGAGCTTCATCGTCTTTAGTGGGGTAGAACAATACATATGAAGACTTAGAGCAATTTACAGTTAGCTTGTTACTTATAAACCATTTACTTATTTCAGAGCAAGCTAGATTCGCAGAGATAAACAATTCATCAATAGACTTATGTTTAACAAACAAATTAGAATCATCAGCATACAGTTTTATGGACCCAAATGAACAGGCATTATGAATGTCATTCATATAGATTATAAAAAGTAAAGGTCCTAAAATCGAACCTTGAGGAACACCGATACCAACAGATAACACACTAGAAATGCTGTCACCAATTAAGGTGTATTGTTTTCTTCGAGATAAATAAGAGTTAAATTAATCATAGTCAGTACCACGTATTCCATAAAAATGTAATTTGTGAAGCAGAATGTTATGATCAACAGTATCAAAGGCTTTTGAGAGATCTAAAAATATACCAAGTGTCTTGTTTTTATGTTTATGTTCAGTAGATAAAAAATTTACACTAGAGAAAGAGCATCAGTTGTAGAATGGCCGGATCTAAAACCAAAGTGATTTTCAGTAAGGATTTCGTACTTATTTAGAAATGTAGTATTGCGTTTATGCATGATTTTCTCAAATGTTTTACTTAAATTATTAAGGAGGGAAATTGGTCTATAATTTTCCACTAAGTCATGTTTACCCTTTTTGTAGACAGGGATGACCTTGGATAATTTGAAATTCTCAGGAAAGTAGCCTAATTCAAACGATTTATTATAGATAAAAGTAAGTTGGTTTGAAATTTAATTAGCAGATAATTGTACAATTTTACTGTATATAGAGTCATTGCCAGTAGAATAACTCTTATTCATGGAGTGAATGAAATTTAAGACTTCACTGTTGGAAGTTGGAGTTAGGAAAATAGAGTGCGGAAGAAAACTCTGCTATGATACATCATTTCGTGGGATCGCTTCTGCTAGCCGTATACTATTTTGTATAAAATATGTATTAAATTCTTCCGCAATATCCTTTTTATTTCTAATAACACCAGTATTTGTAGTTAAGTGATCAATAGTCTGATTCTTAGTTATATCACGATAACTGGTAATATTATTCAAAGTTCTCCAAATATTCTTAATTGAATTAAATCTTATGTCTAATTTATTTCTATAATAACATTGACGGAAGTTTTTGATATCCTTATCAAGTATTTTTCGGTAATTCAGATAATTAGTTTTATTAAGAGGTAAGTTAGATTTTTTGAAAGTATGGTATAGATTGTTTTTTATTTTAATTCTAGACTTTAACTCTTTAGAGATCCAGGGTTTATCCTTATATGTTTTATGAGAGCACCGAATTAAAGGAAAGCTCAGCTCAGAGGCAGCTATTAAGGAATTCGTTAGATGAGTAATAGCCTCATCAAAATTAATCAAATTATAGATCGGTGTCCAGTCAGTTTTCGAGAGATGATCATGAAAGTTGTTAATGTTTTGAGTGCTATAAATTCTAATGAAAGGGCGATCACAGTAGTTACCTCTTTCATTTTTAGAAACCAGTAGTACAACATTGGCATAGTGATCAGTAATATCGCTTGTAACCGTTAGGGACTTTACACTGATGCCTTCAGTATAATCAAAACTGAGGTTCGCGAAGATATGGTCAATTATGCTACGCGAGTTATTAATACAATGTGTAGGAATTAATGAGAACGGCATAAAGTTCAAATTGGACAGCTCATTAACATAGCGATCAATGAAATTAAACACACTAAATTTTAACAAATCAATATTTACATCACCACGTATAAGACTCTTTTTTAAAGGCTTGCATATGGAAAGGAACTTGAAAAATTTATCAATAAAGACAGTAGCTGATTGACTCGGATGTCTGTAAATTAAATAGAGTCTAATTTTACCATGCATAAGTAATATATCAACGACCAAGAATTCTGCTGTATTATCAAAGAAATTTTATTGATAGAGATACAGAGAATTACATTATGTCGAAAGGTTAATCGATTCGATATATAATGTACACAAATTAACAGAATGTAGATTAACTTGACTTAAGAGTTCTTCTGAATATATTGCCATTCTCTAACAGAACAGTTCTCAGGCCAGGTGCTCTCATCAAAGATGATATCTTTATATTTTATGTCGCATGAGATAATAAAGACAGCGGATTTAAATTCCTTACCATCCTTTGCTATTCCAGATAGTTTCTTACAATAACAATCAGGGATTCCACTGCTCTTTAGATATTCCTTAAGATCGTCCACTTCCGTGTTTTTTCTAGCCTGCCAGCAAAGATTGTGATTTTCTTTGCTACAGCTTTGATTTTGCCGTCTGCACAGGATATCCTTTTTCCAGTGATGGATGCTGGTTTAGATCTGCGCCGCTGAACCACTATAAAATCCTCCGGCACATCCTTTGAAGGCGCGTTAGATGGGGGAGGAACAGTTTCACAGATAGAGGGTGGAGGGGAATTAACCATATCCGCCCAGCTCTTATATCTAACCCCGTGGTTTTGTTGTGAAGTACCAGCTGAGTTGCTGGTATTGGAGTGAGTAGGAAGATTGAGGTACCTGAATTACTGATAGGATCATGTGTACTCTTTCCCTGAGAGAGCTGCTCCAGTTTGGTTTCTATGAGACCAACTTGTGCCGATAAACTGGTAATGGCAGAGGTCAGGTCGGAAACTTCCGTATTAACAGCTTTAACGGATGGGATTCTCGTTAGGTCTACAGCACAAAAGTTTGGAAAGACTAACTTGTTTGTTGACATGTAGTCGAAGAGGTCCAGAATGTCCTCCGAATCCAGTTTGATTTTATTATCCCCTGCCCTTCTCACGATGAGACGTGGGATTGGTTTCTCTATATCCATTTCTAATCTGCGTATCTTCTCAATTGAGCTATGTAGTATTACTTTAGCTTGTGAAAGTTCCTCTCCTGAATAAAATCCTATGATTTTATGTAATAAATCATTCCTATGCATAGAGTTAAAGTTATTCGCTATAAAGCATGATGTTTCGCTTCTAATATATTGCGTAGCCATGTTATCAAAAATCAGAAGGAGTGGTTATAGAGGAAAGCCAAATTTCAGTGATAGCAGAACAGTCAAAATTGTGAGTCTCAGCCAAATCATGCAAGGCAATGATATGATATGGTCTGAGTTAGAGACGGATTGGATGTCAAAAGAGCAAAGAGAAATGTTGCTTCGAAGAGAATTAATAGGAATTCTTGATCGAAATGTGTTTTACACAACTGACAAATCAGTAAATGTAAACAATATAGAAAGTACAATTTAAATTATGATGTAGTATTACACAAATTACATAAAATGATACAAATATGCAATAAATTAAATAATCATAAAAACAAAAACACAATGACCTTAAATTTAAACACTAAATTCAGTATAAAATAGTATGCCAGCGAATCAACTTTAAATAAAAATAATGGTCAACATTGTAAATTGATTTTCAACAAAATTACTGTAAAACAGAGTAATAATAGAGCATAGAACCATGATCTAAATTAATAGTACACCAATGTAATCAATCAAGTCTAAAACAAAACACTCAAGACACTAAATTTCATCAAAATTCTGTTTATTTATTGCAAATCAATTAACATGACGTCACAACGTCTAAACGTTTTAGAAGTGGCTACATGCAGTTAATTTCATAAAGGTTTGATATATTTAATACGACAATGGTCGAGATACGAACAGACCTTCTCCACTACTCTATGTGCCATACCATATTGTCAGTGAAATCCCTATTTATCTCTTCCATTCGAATATATTCAACCCTTAATTGATAAACCTGGGGTGTAAATACACCCCAGCCTCCTTCTATAGCCGATTTCTTCTTTCCCCTCGCTTACTATCAGCTGTCATTCTAGGAATGCCTTCAGTTACTCCATACTCATATTCTGCAAAACTGACTAGAGTGTCACGCCCATTGAGGGTGATGGGTATGGCCTAATATGTGAGTATAGCTACTTTGGTAACCTGGGGTGTGAGTACAGCCCAATAAATTAACATAGGAAATCATATTCTACAGTGCATTTTATTGTTGTGAAACAATGTTATTTGAGCTGATGTTACTTTTGTTAATTGTTCTCAAATAAATTTCCCCACTCAAAGGGGAAAATTATCTCGGGCGGCAACCAGGTACAGCACGAGATCAAAACCAAGGAGAACAGATTGTGAAGCGTCTAACGCAGCCATAGCATATGACTGGTCGTAATGTTACTTGGAATAACTTCTTCACAGGAATAAATCTAGCACAAAAGCTTCTTCTGGTCAATACAACTATCGTTGGAACTATGAAAAAGCAAGCGAGAAATTCCAGAACAAATGCAGAAATCACATTCACGCAAAGTTAAGTCTTCAATCTTTGGATTCCATGATCAACTTTCATAAGTCTATTATGTTTCAAAGATGAACAAAGCAATTATACTACTTAGCACCATGCACCACGACAAACATACTTCGAAAGAGATCGACAGTAAGCCAGATATAATCTTGTATTACAATGCAAGCAAATCCGGTGTTGATAATCTCGACCACCTGGTCCGTACATACTCATTGTCAGGTAAAGTACCAATGAAGGTATTAACAACCAGACATATCAGGAAATGAAAATATGCCAAGATATTTACAAAATCCTGGACCAGGTTCAAATCTCTGATAACTGAGGCAAATAATGTGAGAGTTAATGAAACAGGTAATGTCTCACTTAATTAAATTCCTACACAAAGATGTACTCAGGCAAACAACAGGAATTACTAATTAATTAGAGGAATATTCATTCCTCAATTAACGTTTTATTATGAACAAAACAAAGTATCAACCGTGCAAGAAACGATGACGAGTTAAACGGCGTGAATATAAAATTAAAATACAGTCATAATAATAATACTTATAATAATAACAAATTAAATAAATATAAATAAGATGTTCATAAATTACTATATCGCCTTTAAAGTTACACGGCGCAAAGTATAGTCGACACAAATATGAAAACGGGCGTTAAACTGAACTACCACACTGGTTGCTCATTATCTGTAATTAACATATGTGTTATGCTACGCACCAATGTATCAATATGTGAAAAACCACGATACAGTAGATTCCCCTCGAAACTGGTCTATAAATTATCCCTCAAACAAATGGGTCGTCACCCATAAACATACCAAATGGGTTTGCCGCCTATTTCTAAATCCCCAAGGATTTAATTTATCACACTGGCTCTGTTAATTCTTACCCAGACTAGAGTCTCCGAGTCTTGAAACGGTCTAGCCGTTTTTTATATGTTTTAAACAAGAACCCCCAGGAAACTATTTTAGCCACACCTGGTAAATTTCACTTAGGCCACAGTACTCGCTCTCTTATAAATTCCTAGTACTGGCCTCTAAATTATTACACAATAAAGTCTGCTCAAGTTAATGAATGCTAGCTTTTCCCCTCTCAAATAGGGTTATCACAACAACACACGAGCCACTTCCTACACCCACAGGCTTTAGGCTGGGCAAATAATTGCCACCAAAACTATACAGACAATGGAGGAGAAATTACTACTGTAAAGTGTTTTCCTTAATGCACTATTCATCGAGCATACTACATATACTTACAAGTTACAGATAACGGACGCACAGTGGCCTTCCCCGCTCGGTCATGACTTAAAATAAACACTTAATGAAAGCCCAAAAAAATAATAGAAATAATATGTATAAAGTTTAAAACATTTCTAGTACATGTTTATACTTTTAAAGACCGAGGAGGAAGTGAGTTAAAGTCCAAAGACCCCGCAATGATACAGTGCTACCACGAGCTGTTTAAAAAAAACCCTGTAGCTTTAGATGTAAACAAAACATCCATGACAGTATCAAGTGCATAAAGGATCGATCAATCCGCGCCTGACACTCATGTAAGAGAGGCACTAGAATGTGGCTTCTGTGTCTGTTCATGAACATTCTGAACATTGCCGCGGTGGCAGCGTATGTGAAATGGGTTGAACAATTGCCAGTTTGGAACAAAGGCAAGAGCACCATGAGGCACAAGTTACACTTTTTCTTCTCAGAAAGTTCCTGTCAGACCTTGCGGCCAGTCTGGTTCTTCCGGAACAAGAGAGGAGATTAGATAATCATGCAGAAAGGTCCAAAGCTAGCTCTGCGACTCCTCGGCTTTGATGTGATTAAACTTGTGAATCCTACTACCGTGCACAAAACTCAGGACAGGTGCCATATTTGTCCACGAAAACAGGACGAGAAAGTACACGCCCTTTTGCATCACCTGTCAGAAAACATGCTGTGAAGAGCATTCAACAATAATTTGTCAAAGTTGCAGCTAGAAACTTTAAAGCATCTGCACTAGTGCATTTAGCCTTAGCAAACATTTAGCAGCTAAAAAACTTAGTACGGTGTAATAATAACAAGACACTATTTTAGTTAAAATAGTGTCTTGTTATGGTATAATAATAACAAGACACAATTTTTTAGTTATTTTTAGTTTTTTTAATTTTATCGCAAGTTAACTTTTGCTACTAAGATATTTAAGTTATGCTATCTTCAATACTTGTGTGGATATTCGGGCACAGATATTCCCATTGACAATTAAGTATAACTATCCAAGAATAATAAATGTAAAGAAAATTATTACAAGAGGAATTATTTTTTATTTGTATGACTTAAAACAATAATACATCGAGTTTATACATATTAAACCATTGGAGTGCTAACACACCCCAGGTTACCAAATTGAGGTGAAAAATTACGATACCGTTTAAGGGTGAATACTATTTAATACTATTTAATTGAGTTAACAATACATTACAAATTTGTCCTCTGGTCATATATTTCAAATTTGATAGGTTGATGTTTTATTTGTAATTACATTATAATTGATGTTTTATATTATTAACTAGTAATTAACTCATAACTTATATATTTGCACAGATGTCAGCACTTTCAAGGTGATGCCACCATTACGTAACTGTTCAGTCGTACTGAGACGTGTAGATGTCACCTCCTCTCTCTGTTCAGGTTCTTGTCTTTTAACCAATTGTATTAATCACTGGTTAAAATCTGTGAATCTAAACAACAATTTTTTATTCTGTAAGATCTTGTCATGTAATGCAAGAAGATGTATGACATTGAGGATTGATCTCTATTCCATTCATTAGATAGCTACATTCGTTTTTAGTGAAAATTATTCGTTTCTAATATTGTCTAGTTTTTGTCAGAACTCTGAGATTTTTCATTCTTGTTTCAAGTCAAAGTGATTAATATGGCTATTTCAACAGCAAGTTATGTAAATTACAATTCAGATGATGATATTTCATTTAGAAATACAAAAATAATGGAGCTGATTAATACGTTTCTGAAAAGTAGTTAATTTTCAGTAAATTTAACATCTAACAATAACTACTCGCACTCACAGTAAAGGCACACTAAAGATAAACACATACTCTCTCTTTCTCTCTCTCTCTCTCTTTCTAGTTCACTGACAAGAGGCAAGGTACACAGTATATTCGTACTCAGAGTTTGCTTTCAATCTCTATATAGAGCTCTTCATGAATCAACAAGTTAATCCCTTCACAAAAGTTATGCCTTATCCGTACCTTACGTAGCCTCTCGCTTGGGAAAAATATGGCTTTTGAGATGGTTTCCCTTATGCTCGATTTGTTAGATTAGACATATAGTGTCTACTGCTCAAAATGTTTAAGCCGTAGCAGGTTTGTTTTCGGATAAATGTCTCTATATAGTTTTTTTGTTGTAACAGATTATATATGATATATGTTAAAGAGTTTTGTTTAGGGCTGCATTGGTAAACACATCTCTTGTGTAGGTTAGTACTGATTTGTCACTAGCAGTGAAATTCTTGTTGTAATTTAATTTATCTGCTGTTGAAAGTCCTGTCAACTACATCAAGGTCCTTATTGTACTTTGCCTTGCTGTTTATGTCTCAGACTCAAGTAGAAGAAGATCAAGTGAATCAGATCCTGCACGACGTGACAAATGTTCTCAGTGTGAGGTAACTTTCAGTGAAACAGATCAAGTGAAGTCAAGTACACAGTGTAAAAACTTGAGTGACAGTCAGTTTCATTGTACTCAGTGTCAAAAAGCATTCAAAAAACTAGATTTATTGAAGCTGCACACAAAACGCAAGCATGAGAACAACAGACAGCATTGCTGTATGCTGTGTGATAAATCATTCAGTGTTAAATCATTTCTTACTCAGCATATCAAAGGTGTGCATGGAGATAAGAAATATAAGTGTGACAAGTGTGACTACAGTTCTAGTTACAGGGAGCATGTAAGGAGACACATCTCAGGTGTTCATTTAGATGAGAAACCTCACGAGTGTCCACAGTGTGACTATTGCTGCTCGCGTAAGAGTCATCTAACATCTCACATTCGTTTTGTTCACAATCAAGAAAAGTCTTTTGAATGCTCTTCTTGTGATAAGAAATTCTCAACACGTCAAGTTCTAGATCATCACTGGAGATCAATTCATTATGGAGAAAAGCCTTTCACATGTGATCAGTGTGATTATAAGTGTTCAGAGAAGGGTAATCTTACTAAGCATAAGAGACGTGTTCATGACAGGATACGTCGTTTCGGTTGTGCTCAATGTGAACATAGGAGTTCAACTAAGAGTGACCTCAAGAAACATTGGATGGCAGTACACTATCAACAGAGGCCTTGCTCGTGCGGTGATTGTGGTAAATCTTTTACAACAATGCCAGCTCTCAGAATACATCAGAATGCTGTACACAAAAGACTTAGACCTCATTCATGTACTGAATGTGGTCGAGCCTTCAGTCTTAAAACAAGCCTCAGTCAGCATATTGATGCTGTACATAGACAACTTATGCCGTATTCATGTTCTGAATGTAGTAAAGCTTTCAGTAGATCTTCACTTCTCAAGTCTCATGTCGATGCTGTACACAGGAGGCTTAAACCTCATTCATGTTCTGAATGTAGTCAAGCTTTCAGTAGATCCTCACTTCTCAAGTTACATGTTGATGCTGTACACAGGAGGCTTAAACCACATTCATGTGCTGAATGTAGTATAGCTTTTAGTAGATCCTCACTTCTCAAGTCACATGTTGATGCTGTACACAGGAGGCTTAAACCTCATTCATGTGCTGAATGTAGTAAAGCTTTCAATAGAACCTCACTTCTCAAGTCACATATTGATGTTGTACACAGAGGAATTAAATCACACTTGTGTTCTGAGTGTGATAGAAAATTCTCAAGTAGGAGCCATCTTCAGAGACACATCGTATCTGTACATAACAGAAAGTGATACTTGTCGAACACATGTTCGTTGTAGTAGAGATTCTCTGTAGGGGCTGGTCTTCAAACAGTTGAAAGTAAAATATGTCCTAAATTTATATTGCCAAATATAATATGGCCAAATGAAAAATATGTCTCCTAGTTTATTTGCTTCACTTACAACTTATACAACTTCACTTACAACATACACAATTGGCTGGAGGAGGTGGCAATGTAGGTAAAATATTCGACTGCGAAACAGCATGTGCGGGGTTCAAATCCTGGGCTCGACCGTCACTGACATCGCTTTCGAGTGAGGAAACTGACGTTAGCATTAGCTTTTTTATGTTTTATTTAAAGACGTCATATGAAGAGTACAGACGTTACACTGCATAGTTCTGAGCTGCAGGGATTTTTCACCTTATGTTAACCTCAAACTTACTCATTAAAATAGAAATATGCAAATAGTAGGTGTAAAATTTTAGTGGCCGATCAGCATATTTCAGACTTGTAGACTTAAACAATATTGCGTCTTTTCTGTTCTGAGAGATCTGCGTGTGTTCTTTTGACACGATTTGACTTGTCAGCCTAAGAGATGTAGAAATTATAATTTGTTCTACTTTGAAGATACATATATGTATATATATATATATATATATATATATATATATATATATATATATATATATACACATGTATATATATGTGTGTGTGTGTGTGTGGCCTTTTGTTTTGTTGGTACGATTTTTCATGTATAATAATATAATAAAGATGCTCTCTTTTTATGAACTACTTACTACAGATATGAGAGACATTGACGTGATGTTTTCAGGGACGTTGCTATCATTGTTACACATATAGAAGTAACCTTGTTTTAAAACAAATATTAAAAAATCCGTTTTTATTTTAAAACAACGAATAAAATAACCCCAAAAAATATTTTGATAACAAAAATTTTAAATTACAATAGATTGTCTTTTGTAGTTTGTATTGTATCTTTTGCAAATAACTGATTGTCATTATAGAAATTAGAAATGCAGTACTAATAAAATATTTCTCAGTTAGTGACTCTTGGGTCTTGATTCCTGAATCTGATTTCTAAATGCAGTCAGTCAGTCTCTTTTTCTTAAACATAATTTTGCTGTTTTCTTTATATGTTTCATCATATCTCAGAATAGGACTCTGGCATCTAAGGGAGGATGATGATGTTTTATTAGTATTTTTGGCTTTTCAATATGCTTAGGTTTCTGAATCAACTTTAAATTAGCATAAAGCTTACAGGTTAATGTTAAGGTTTGTTGGTATAATGTGGCACTATTACTTTCAATTTAAGTTGTTACAGAAACTTTTACATAATAAAATTTTTTAAAAACACAATTACAAAGAAACAATTTTAAAAAACGCCCAAAAACAAGATCTTTTAGTCACTAGGCCTAACTGATAATAGTTTAAGGATTGCATAATGCTACTATTATATCCTCTTAATATATGATTACATAGTTTTATACGATAATTGTTATTTCTTTAAGAAACTACAATTAGGCTTATTCATAAACCCTATTTATAAATCTAAACATAGAATCTACCAAGAAACCTTAGCAATAACATGTAGGTAGGCACTATGGTACTTTATAGTTGTTACAGAAACTTAAACGTTAGAAAATACAAAAAATTTTAATAAAACCAAAACCCATTAAAGCAACAGCGAAAAGCAATTAATAAAAATGCGGCCAAAATCTAGTTTTTATGGCTAGTTACACATGCAAATGGTCTTTTGTTTTGTAGGTGCACTTAGTCATGAATGAGAATGTAATAAAGATGCCTTCTCTTATTAAAGTCAAATAAGCTTAAATCAGCTTTTTCACGCAGTAAGCTTGCTATGCCCGAAAATGATGACTTCAGTTTTTCTTAAATTGTAGTAATAGGCTACATACATATGCCTAAATGTTCATAATAAGGCATACATATAATAAATTGTATGCTTTAAAAGATAGTATACTTTCTTAGATGACACTAATGAGATCTAAAACCTTCTTATTGAAAAAGACATTAGACCTGCCATTGCAGACGTTCCTCCTTTTTTTTTCTGCCCCGCCGCTGGAACTCTCAGCCACAAGATCTTCGATCTTGTAATTGTTTTAGTAGGCTACTTTTCTGATCAAGCTAAAACCCATTTGTTTCCATTATCATACGTAGATTGATTGATAGATAGATAGATAGATAGTTAGTTAGTTAGTTAGTTAGATAGATAGATAGATAGATGGATGGATAGATAGATGGATAGATAGCTGTATTACGGAAGTTCAAGTATGTTGCTAATATGTAGAAAAATACAAGTGCAACGTAATAAAATGCAGTTTATTGCATTTTCAACATAGGCCTATCCATGATTCATGACTGAGGAAACAATGACTGAGAACCCGAGCAGGATCTGGTAGTTGCGGCTAGATAGTCACTCAACTGGACAGAACTATTTACATCATCGTGGGTTCTTGTTTTTGAGTCATTTTTTCTTTGAAATTTTACTAGATTTTATTAGTTTCTTAGGAACATATTTAGTGTTAGGTTAAAGGGTAGGGATTAGGGTTAGGTATAGTTTAAAAAGTTAAATAAAAATTACTAATTCCCGAGATGATGTAATCAAGAGCCTGCGATGATGCAAATAATTCTGTCTAAAGAAGTGACCCAATAACCGCAAATGATCAGGTTTGTTTTGAGTTAATATTTTGTAAATATTGCAATAATTAAACTTAAAATTAGTAAAGTCTTTAATGGGGCTCTACACATTCTTTACTTACTTAATCTCTTTCTCAGTGCACTGATTACCGGCAAGTCCATGATATATATAGCCTCCACTCTTCTCTATTTTTCTTTTTTTACTTCAAGTCCACATATTGGTTATAATTATTAGGGTTGCTTATAATTTGTTGAATTATTGTTGATAAAATAAATCAAATATATTATTTAGTAGATTCATTCCTGTGTTACTAAAGGCATATATTTTTATACTTAGGGGCCTAGTTTAGATGGTGGAGTATATCTTTTATTTTATCTTGATATTTTATCCCCGACTGATATTTTATCCATGTTCGGAAAAATGGAGAATTGAACTTACCGACAACTGCACGTGTTCTTAAGAGGCGACTGACACATATATGACAACGAAGATATTTATAGCCACGTGGTGATGATTTCTGTGTTTTAGACCAATTAGTCGCTCATACTCCAGATTTGCAGAGTTCTAGTCGCTACACTTAATACAATTTACTCGGTCTTCTAAGTTAATTACTCTTGTTAGACCTAGCTTACCTTCACGCTCTAAGCTATCTAATCGTTCTTTCCAGCATGCTGCACCTCAGATCTGGAATTCTCTTCCATCCAATCTTCGTAAATCTTCATTTGAATCACATCAGCCTTTGCTTTCCTATGAGCAGTTCCATAAGCAGTTGAAGACCTATCTTTTCCATCTCTCTTTTCCATCCAGTGTCCATGAACAGCGACCTGCGCCTAAACCACCTTTTCTTTAACTCCCTTTACTTTGGACTGAATTTCTGGATTTTGGAATTTGCACCATTTTTGGACCTTTTTTTGCTCGCCGGCTTGATTTTGTCTTAATAGTGCTCAGCGTTGTCATTGATGACTGTAGCACTCGAATTGTTGTTATTGTTATTGTTATTACACCTATTTTGGCATTATACTACCAGGCTACTTGACCTTTACTGTCCATTCAGCGATACTGTGACATTTAATATAAATCGGCACTTTATAAATATGCTTATTATTATTGCTATTATTATTATAATCTATACGTTAAAGGTGCTGTAACGTTAAAAGCAGGAAGATCTGGAGGATTTAAGTAACACAGTGGTTATGATGTAACCCAAAATTAGAATTTTTTTAAAGAAGAAGATTAGTAGGAGGAGCAAAATTGTTATTGTAGAATAGACTTTAAAAAACAGTAATTTTAATTTTAATAAAAATAAAAAAATGTTTAACTCTCCCTAACCCTATCCCCTACCCTTTACTCTAACCCTAACCGTATTCCTAAGAAACTAGCAAAATTTAGTAAACCTTTAAAAAAAAAGCGACGAGTCAGAATCAAACCCCGAACCCCATGATTTAAAACCTTGCGCTATACCTCTAAGCCACCGAGGCTTCCGGTTGAAACATGTTAAAAAGATGATGTTAACATTATCGTACTAGAAATTCCTATTGCAATATAAACAAAATCTCATTAAAAAATCCTTTTTTGGGTTACATCTTAACCACTGCGTTTAAATATACCAAGAAACTAAAAACTATCCAACTATGACCCGAACACCTACCACTCACCTTTAAACCGAAACCCAACCTTAAAAGCTTAAAAATTAACGATTGAAAAATCAAGTGACAAGAGCGAGAATCGAACGCCGGATGCCTAAGCGACATCTAGAGTCTAACACTAACCCCTAGCCAGACTAACCACTGAACCACCGAAGCTTCCGATCGAATACATTGAATAGATATAACAACAGATCGTATTAGAATATCGTAATAGACTTTTCTATATAGGTAATAGTTGCCCGCCTGCTCACATAATATGTTACACAATAAACGCTGTAGCTTAGGTTAAGAATAAGTTAGATAAGGGCGTTTCGCAGTTTCCTGTGTAGTTTGTTAATATTTTACGCAGTGTATATTATGTAGCCCTAAAAATTAACAATGAGCGATCATATTATCATTTAGAAAATTCTGGCTGTATAGAACACGATCCTTTAAATATATCTATATATATATATATATATATATATATATATATATATATATATATATATATATATATATATATATATATACCTTCAGTCGACTAGTATCTCCTGTGGTGTAGTGGTGCAAGGTCAGGCTTTTATGTTGATGTTTTTGGTTCAGTTCTTGCAAGGGTCATTTTTGACTACATGTTACTAGCTTTAATTTTAAGTTTTGTATGTTTTAGGTTTAGGTTTAGTGATCACATTAATGATGAGGGTTAGGGGTATTTTTTCTTCTTAAACCCATTAAACAATAACATGCTGCTGTCCTCCGATGCTCATAGCTGTTGTCCTCTGCTACTAAAATTTGGGTTACACTAATGTGTGATGAAAATGGTAATAAAACTGACATTTTACAAAACTGACACTGGTTGGAGCCAGTAAGTCGGTAGGGTACTTGACCGCGGATCAGTAGGTGCAGGTTCAAATCCTGGGCTCGCCCGTCACTGACATTGCTTTCGAGTGAGGAAACTGACGTTAACCTTAGCTTTACCAGCTTTTTTAAAAGTAAATTTTATAATTGATATCTTTTTAAAATTCACACGAGAATATGTTTTTGTATTTCTAAAAAGTTACGTATCTAGTATTCAGTATATTACTGGGCTATTTGTAAATCTGATTAAAATGTAAAAGTGCTGGAAAGGTGTTGAGTAAATTTTAATTAAGTAGTTTGGAATTGATGTTTTTTCGAAGTGTCGTTTTCGCAATTGATGTAATTAACTGAGTTCAGTTTTAGAAATACTGGGAATTATATGCAAAATATTTTGTTGTAAAACTGGAGGAATTGCATAATTTACAACTAGATCTGGATAATAGGCTAGAAAAGTCCAAATGTTTGTTAGTGGATGGGCCAGCGGTGTAGATGATGTAGATTTTTTTGAACGTACTAAGGGTATACTTGACACACTAGATAATCTTAAAGATAAGGATAGACATGTGACGTACAAAGTGCTGGCCTTTAATCTACAAGCACAGAAATTTAGCGATTGGGCATGGACAATGTTGGTCATTCGCTAATTTCCCTTGCAACTCCAGGTGAAGCTCAAAAGTGGGAGTTATTAGAGAGCAGAAGTAATCATAAAGTTAGGACTTGAGCATTAGGAGTTACTTAATGATTCCATTGGAAAACTCAGAATAGGAATTGCCAGAGCAAGTAGGAATTGTCTATTAAATTGATTGAATATTTTAATTCATATGATAGTTGATGACGATGTAGTTATTGCAAAATATCCTGACCATAGGCCTACCGATAAAGATAGAAAAATTAGTTAAGGAAGTGCTAGATAGAGACAGGTAGGTTGTAGTGTGTTTAACGTTAAGATTCAGAAGGCTTCTCTTCAAGATGACTCGACATACTCGAGCTACCATCACGAAGATTAGTGTAACAGTAAGTTACTCTATAAGTGCTAGATAGAGCCCATGAGGACTCATACTATCTCGATGTGATTGGAGACATTATGGTTGCAGATGTGAGCATAGATCTAGAGCCAAATATCACAGATATTCAGGGATGAGAGACTTGATAATTATGGATATCATAAGTCTCACGAGAGAGAGAAGGCGTAGTTAAAGGAAGATTGCTGTCAGGCGAGAAGAAAGAGAAAATAGCGAGTAAAGTAGAAAGAATAAAGGACGGTGAAATGAGGCACTTGGTTGTAATTGTAGGCACCAACAATCTAATTGATAAACTCTGTAGCAGTACTCTAAACGAATACAGAATACTGCCAATCAATGGCCTAGTGTGTATTATTGCATATTTGAGTGTTTTTTTAAACAATTGTAGTTCTATCTCTCTCAATGTGGAATGTTATTAGTAAAAGTTTAAAAGTTAGATGGATGCGAAGAAAAATCTTAATCGCTCTTTTAAGATTTTTATGACTTTATTTAACGTAACATAGCATTACAGAGTCAGGAAGCAATTATGTGCTTGTTTAAGACTCATCAGGCTCTTAACTAAAACCAATTAATATAAATCAAATCATACAGACTTCATGTCAACATGTCAAATTTATACGTAGCCTATGTATAACACTGAACATGCAATTAGCATCTAATTTACATGTTCTTATGTTTATCATATTAAGTTTAAAAGCATTCACTGATTCTGCTTCCTCAAGTTCGCTTGGCAAACTATTCCAAGCATTTATAACTCTCTGACTAAAGAAACATTTCCTTAAATCTAGTCTACTTCTAAATTTACTAAGTTTATACATATGTCCCCTTGTGTTTCTGTTGTTTGATAAATTAAACCAAATACTAAGGTTAACTTTGCTTTAGCCTTTGAGTATCTTAAAAACTTCTATTAAATCTCCTCTAGTTCTTCTCTCACTTAAAGTGGTAAATCCTACGAATTTTAAGGTATTCTCATAACTAAGTTTTTGACTTAGTCAAATACCAGCCTTGTTGCTCTGGCTTGTACCTCTTCTAATTTATCGATATCTTTCTTAAGATATGGGCACCAAGCCTGAACGCAGTATTCAAGTTTGGGCCGTACAAGAGCCTTATATAGCCTTACCACAATATCTTTATTTCTACATGTAATTGTTCTTTTAATCATTCTTAATACACAATTAGCACTATTTACAACTTTATTACAATTTTCACTAAATTTAAAAAATCTCCTCTAGTTCTTCTCTCACTTAAAGAGGTTAATCCTACGAATTTTAATCTATTCTCATAACTAAGTTTTTGACAGTCAAATACCAGCCTTGTTGCTCTGGCTTGTACCCTTTCTAATTTATCGATATCTTTCTTAAGATATGGACATTTGTCTATTCGATGAGTAAACTGTGTATGTTTCTCTGTATTGATTTCCTTAAAAAACTAATGCTAACGTCAGTTTCCTCACTAGAAAGCGATCTTAGTGACGGGCGAGACCAGGCTTTGAACCCCGCACAACTAATCCGTGGTCGAACAGCTTACCAACATCGCACTGGCTTCAGCTTAAGTTACATTCCTAAATAGTTAATATTTAGATTTATCCAGCGTATCTTATTGATGTTTTATGAACGCATTTTGACTGCCATGATTGGCCATGTTAGAAGCTAAATATACTTACATACTTTTAAGTATATTTAGCGTCAGTGGGGCCGTATAGTCAGTTAAGTTAGAATTAATATTAACTTCTTCTCCTAGTTGTTTTGCATCAATGTACGATATATAGATGTGAGCGATTTCCTATTGAATATAAGATATTAACTCGTGCTAGGTATATATTTTACTTCTTCACATTTGATCTATTAGTTTTTCGTCTGATAAACAAGACAAAGATATAGTGAACATTTATTGTGATATAGTGAATCAGAATACTGAACGAGCTTTGAAGAGTTCAACTGATACTGTCATGTCAGAAACACGTATGATGTAATATAATGTCTCTCTCTTAGTGCATTGCCTACTGGCAGGTCCATGGTACATAACACCTCCACTCTTCTCAGTCTTCCGCCTTCCTCTTCATTTCCACATATGAGTGGGTCTTTAAATCATCTAACATACCTAATCTCGGCCTGCCCCTGCCTCTTTTTCCTTCCATTTTACCTTCAATGACCTCTTGTAATAGACCTTCCCCCCTTAGAATGTGTCCTATCCATCTCTTCTTCCTCTTTCTTAATACATTTATCAACTGTCTATCTTTGCTAACTCTCTCCAGGACTTCCTTATTTGTAACCTTTTGAGTCCAGCTAATCCTCTCCATTCTTCTCCAAATCCACATTTGCAATGCCTCCAGTTTCCTAATATCTTCCTTCCTTAAGGTCCATGTTTCACATCCATACAATAGCGTGGTCCAAACCAAAGTTTTCACTATCTTTATCTTTGTGTCTTTCTTTAGACTTTTTGTTAATAGTTCTTTTCTACTACCAAAGGCCGCTTTTGCTTGTGCAATACTACTGCATATTTCCGTCTCACATTTCCCATCATCGGTTATAGTATGACCCAAATATTTGAAACTCCTTACCTGTTCCAATTTCGTACCATTTATTGTGATATTAACTTCACCTTTATTATTGGACACTCTCATAACCTTCGTCTTTTTTATATTAATCTTCATGCCATATCTCAAAGCTGTGTCATTCAGCCTATCCATTATCTTCTGTAATCCAATCTCGCTGCCCGCTACCATAATATAATGTATTGTTTATATATTGATATCCATGTATCATTTTAGTGATTGATTTGTACAGCCTCATTGAACATTGAGTCATCATTTAGTTATTCTACTGGTGATTTCACTACAATGTCTGAAACAATTGATGTAGAACTTGAACCGGAAGAGTCAAGTGTCTGTGCTGTGAGTGAAGATTTGATTACACATTCATCACTGGAAGAGAATAATTTATCATCAGGATGTTCGAGTAAGTATAATAACTAGAAGTAAATAATAAATAATTAAATAGTAAATAGGTCAGTATTTTAGTAAATAAGTAAATTGTGATGATAATCTTTCTCTGACTGCAGTTTAACAGTGTTGATTAAAAATGGAATATTTTTGTATATGGAAGCATCAGAAGATTGTGTCGTGATGCTGAGCTATTGTCAGAATTAAACACAGCTTCCAACCAGTGGCGAAGTGGTGAGATACCCGACTACGGATCAGTGTGTGTGTGGTTCAAATTCTGCGCTCACCTGTCACTGATAATAATAATAAAGGCTTAACGTCCGTTTCCTCATACAAGGAAGATGTCAGGGACGTCAATATGTGATATGTGATATCTCATTCGAGAGATGAAACTGACTCTAACATCAGTTCTAAACTATGCAAGGATGGACTGATTTGTTAAAATAAAATTATTAGTAAATCATTTGATGAGGAATAAATGATTCCTATATTTTATCATATCATAGGTGATTTTATCATAGGTGATTTCAGGCTGAGTTACTAATTTTTGTTGTTAAAGCCTTTTTTTGTTGCGTAACTGATTTTGATATTTAAATCAAACTATGGTTTATTGTTGCTATAAAATCAAAACTTAAATAGTGCTATCCAGCTGTCATAGCTGGATAGCACTATTTAATCTCATCCTTCATAATCTCCACTGATCAATCTCCACATCAACACTGCCGTTTTGATTCCTGTAACAGTGTATTCCTTTAGTTTTGGATTATTTTATATTTTATCTAAAACCACTACACTTACAAAATACACAACAATTGAAAATAAATTACAACAGTGAACAATCAATGAACTATCATTTATGGCTTCCTGGGTAGCCCTAAGGCCATTTGGTTTGGTTTGCTGTGTTATATATTGATTGTGTAATTAAATTGATCTGAACTTAACTGAGAGAGAGATTGTAGATGTGTGTAAGCTGGTTTTGTTGGTTTGTTCTGATTTCTACCTGTTAGTATCCCAGGTATCTGTTGAGTTTTTATTCTGTATTTTGAATATTGACAATTGTCCTGTTATTCAGATATGTGGTGTAATATAATGTATAGTGTATATCCGTGTAGCATTTTTATAATTTATTATTTTTACAGCCTCATTGAACATTGAATCAACATATAATTGTCCCACTGATAGCTACTCTACAATGTCTGATACGATTGATATCAAGCTTGAACCTAAAGAATCGAGTGTCTGTACTGTGAGTGAAGATTTGATTATACATTCAACGCTGGAAGAGAAGAATTTATCATCAGGATGTTCAAGTCAATTAAAGATTAAATGTGAAGGTAAAAATAAACTTATATAATGTATTTAAATGTTACTACGTTATATTCTATACTACTTACACCTTTGCTTCATATTTTAATGGCCAAATGTAACATAAAATTCCATTTTCGCTTAGGAAAGTGCTTCATAAAGTGCTTAGAAATTCTTAAAATTGCTCTTTGAAAGACAATTATTGCCTTGAGATACGTTATTGATGGTTCAATAATATTAATAAAGGATTAATATTAAATAATAATACTAAATTAATTTATTAAGAACTTCTTAATATATTAATTAATTCAGAATTAATCTTCTCTCTCCAGTCCACTCAATTTCACCCAACATTTATAATCTCTTCACTCAGTTCATCCTGTCAAAAGCTTTACCAAAATCAACAAAGCACATGAAAACCTCATTTCCCTGCACTAATCTGCATTCAAATATGACTCGCATAACTGCTATAGCTTCTCTTGTACCACGTCCATTTCTAAATTTAAACTGTGGTTTACTTAATATCATTCTGCCTTTGATTGAATTCGTTCATTTTTAATTTTTTTAAAATTTTTGTTGCATGCGATATTAGGCTTTTTGGTCTATAGTTCGAACACTCCACTGCATTTTCTTTTTTTGAATAGGAATAATTACTGATCTGGTAAAGTCCTCTTGCCATATCCTGCATATAGTGATTTTATATACATCCATGCATAGTTTCACTTTCTTACAGTGTTCTCCTGATACTATTTATAGCAATTCCACCTGCACGCTATCAATTCTGCTTCTTTTCTTTCTTCATTTCTGTAATGGCTTTATAATTTCTTCTTTCATAATATCAGGCCCTCTTTGATCGTCTTCTGTCACAAATTCTTCTAATTTAACATTTTCTGCTGCTGAACTTTTAACGTTGTCATACAAATCCTCCACATTTTCTCTCCGTTTTTCTATAACTTCACTTATTTCAGTCTTTAGTTCCACATGTTACTTAGTTCCCATATTTGTTATTGATGCTAACATTTTTGTCCCTACTTTCTTCTCGTTTCTTGTCACCCGAAGCACTCCTTGATATAGCAAATCTCAAGGTCCCCTTCTCTCATATTCTGCTAGATCATCACATTTTCATCTCACCACTGATCTCTTGCTCTGTCCGTTGCTCTTCACAGCTCATTACTTAGCGTTGCAATATGGGAAAAGGACTTTTTATTCTCTCTGACTATTTTTCCATTTTCTTCTTCATCTATCTTATTTTTAATGTATTTATTTCGAATCTTCTTGCGTTTTATTTCTGATCCAAGGCTTTTTGGATCTCTGCTGTTTTGGGAGTATAAGCCTTTTTGGCTACTGTTTTATGGCCTTTTTTATTTGGTTCCATGTTTCGTTTACTCACAGCAGTTGTATCTCGTCTGAGCAACGTTCTGACTTCCTTCTCGAGACTCAGACTATGAAGAACCAACTCCCCCTGATGATACATGGGCCCTTGCTTGTATAGATCTAAATCTTGTATTGATTTTAAATCTCGTATCTCATCTGTCTGTCGTTCATCTTTCTTCCAGATTCGTCAAATCAGACAGATACGGTCATCTCTTGACAAAAATTCATCCATAATTCTTGCTAACTCAATAGTTCATTCTAAACTTGACTACTGCAATTCATTGCTATATGGGCCCTTGCTTGTAAAGATCTAGAGAAACATATCGGCGACTAATGATAATTTCTCAAACATGTGTAATAGTATCTCTTAGATATTTAGCAAGTTCATAGAAAAGAAAATTGTCTTTAAATTAATGTACTAAGTGAGACGTTTGGATAAAAATTGTCAAAGTTATTAGCCTTCAAAGTAGTTGCATTTATTCTGGACCACCCTATATATATATATATATATATATTATATATATATATATATATATATATATATATATATATATATAATATATATATATATATATATATACTATATATATATATATATATATAATATAAGATATAATAGAAGAGATACAGCCAATGAAAGCTTGCCAACCTGTAGTGAAGTGACAAGAAGTGATATGTGGATAGATGGGGCGGGACTCAGTTAAGCTGCGCGTCAATTGAACGAAGTTAAGCTACATCGCGCCTGGTTAGTACTTTGTGGGTAACGACCATGAAAGACCGAGTGTTGATAACTTAGAGTGGATAAATCCTGAGGGTGTTGAAAGGTTATTCGGCTGCAATTGATGCGCACACAAACGGCAACGATTACTAATAACCATTGAGGGGAATGGAGTAAATAAAGAAAACTGCAAAACTAGCAACCAAGCATCCAAGAAGGAAACTTTGTAGCACATGCGGTTAGCTATATGTTAAAGTAAGATTTCCTAGGCAAGATGGTCAAAATTTAGACTTATGATGGAAATAAATGGGTTTTTGCTAACCAGGAAAGTATTAAGACTGTTTTAAGATCGAAGATCTTGTGGCAGAGAGTTCCATATTGTCGGAGCAGAAAATATGAAGGAGCGTCTGCCAATGGCAGATTTAATGTCTGGTACAGTGAGAAAGATTTAACTGGAGGAGCGAACATAACGTGATGGTTGATAGATTGATTAAGGGTCAGCATTCTTTGAAGGCCAAGGAAGATATCTTAAATTTTATTCCTTCAGTCTGGAAGCCAGTGTAGTTTCTTAAGAAGAAAGGTTTGGGATTTGAATATTTTTACAGTACAGACGACACGGGAAAGTACAATAGTGTACATGTTGGAGACAAATTAGAGAGCTTTTCGTCAGATCGTTTAAAAGGGAGTTACAATAATCAAGTTTAGAAGGGACAAGTGTATTCTCTTGCAGAATTAATATCAAATGACCGAGGAATTTGAACTGTTTGATGGATATGAAAAAGGAAGATCCTAGTTGCTAAATCAATTATTTACTTATTCACAGAGTTAATATTTATATGCCATTCCAATAACTTACTTCCACTGAATTTAGTACCAAGCGAGTTACTTAATTGTATACGTGCCGATGGACTAACGTTAGAAAGGGTAATGTTCTAATGCAGAATATGACTTCGTCAATATTATATGTGCTGTAAGTGTATCTTATTCTGTACACAATTCATACGACGATCTTGTTCCCATTATTATTATTACTCCATGATCAGTATTATTATTATTGTTATAATTATTATTAGTATTGTTGTTGTTGTTGCACAAGAGCAGGAGTAGATAGAGTGATGTGATGTCTTCACGTAACGTTGTAGTAGAGGCTTGTCACTGAATGCAGATATACAAGATATAAGTTTTAAATGACAGATCCTGACGTGAATTGAACTCTCGTGGGTTCGAATCCCAGACACGTTGATATCAGAGTAAAATCTCGGACAGTCTCTTTAATGATTATACAGACAAGGGACTAAATTGCCTAATGGTTTAAACAAGTGGTATTAGTCGTAGATATCGACATAGTTGATCATTTCACTATAATGCGTGTTTACATTATACTTCATATCGTTGAATCGTTTTCTGGTGCATTATTTTTATTGTCTATGTGTGACAGATTTCAGTAGAAGATCATCCAGTGAATCTGATTCAGATCAACCTGAAGATTGTTCTCAGTGTGAGGTAACTTTCAGTGAAGCAGATCAAGTGAAGTCAAGTACACAGTGTAACCACTTGAGTGACAGTCCGTTTCGTTGTACTCAGTGTGATCAAACATTCAGCCAAAAGCATAACTTGATTAAGCACATACAGCGCAAGCATGAAAACAACGGTCAACATTGTTGTACTCTGTGCGAGAAATCATTCGGTCTTAAATCAGATCTCACTAATCATGTCAAACAGGTGCATGGAGATAAGAAATATGAGTGTGACAAGTGTGATTACAGATCTAAGTACAAGGAAAATGTAAAGAAACACAACTCTGTTGTTCACTTGAAGGAAAAACGTCACAAGTGTCCACACTGTGACCATTGTTGCTCACAGAGGGATAGTCTGATATCTCACATACGTTTTGTTCACGATCAAGAAAAGCCATTCGAATGCTTTTCTTGCGGTATGAAATTTTTATCCTGTCACACACTGAAGCGTCACCTGAGATCAGTTCATCGTGAAGATAAGCCTTTCGCTTGTGACCAGTGTGAATATAAGTGTTCGCGAAAGAGTGATCTTACACGGCATATGGATTGTGTTCATGTTGGAATACGACCATTTGGCTGTACTCAGTGTGAATACAGAAGTTTTGCAAAGGCAAAACTAAAGAGTCATCAGATGACTGTGCATTTGAAACTGAGACCTCACTCGTGCACTGAGTGTGGGAAATGTTTTAGTCGAGCCTCAGATCTTAGAAACCATGAGGATGTTGTACACAAACTACTTAAACTGCACACGTGTGATGATTGTAATAAATCTTTCTATACAGCCTCGAAGCTTAAGGTACATGTTGATGCTGTACACAAGAGACTTAAGCCCCATTCCTGTCCAGAGTGCAGTAAAGCTTTTAGTCAAGCCTCAACTCTTAAGAAGCATGTTAAGGATATACACAAAGGAACTAAATGACGCTCATGTGTTGAATGCAGTATAAAATTCTTTGGGTCGTAAGAGACATATACGAGCTGTACTTTCGATAGAAAGTATTGCACGTAATTTTATGTGGGAAATACTATCTGTTAGATTTTATCTTCATAATAGTTGGAATGTAAAAGAGCCTGTCTAGTGCAGTCTAGCTACACTGTTACCGTAATGAGTTTCCTACGATAAAATGTTTAATATTTTAGCTGCTATGTTTAAAACTTTAGCTGTTATGTGAAATATTTCAGCTATGTTTAATATTGTAGCTGTTATCATAATATACTGTTCATGAAGGCGACTATGAATATTATGTATTACATCACTGAACAGTTCGGAGTTTTCCCTTGCCTACAGTTATTCTGAACCTATTTAAAAAATTACTCTGCCTATTTGAAAAAATGTAAGGAATTACTCGACTAACGAAGACATGTCAAAGTGCGTTCTTGATTTCTCCCGAACACTACTACGGTACAGTGGTTTCATATCAGCCACCTGTTGACTCAAAGAATATTAACTTCTCTTTTGTTGCGAGGTAGCTGCGACATCTTATGCGGAGATGAGAGATCTGCGAAACTTTAAGCAGAAGTCCTGCTTAAAGTTTCGCAGATCTCTCATCTCCGCATAAGATGTCGCAGCTACCTCGCAACGAAAGAGAAGTTAATATTCTTTGAGTCTAAAGCGAGAGAAAAAGAAATCAAGGATCACTTTTGTCTGGATTGGATATTACGTCTACTATATATAGTCGTTCCCCGTGTTGTGTCCAGGTTGTTTGAAGAATTGACCAACCGGTAACTGCACGTGTTGTACAAAAATTACTGGCTGGAGCCAGTGGCGAAGTCGGTAAGAAACTCGACCGCGGATCAGTATGTGCGGGGTTCAAATCATGGGCTCGCCAGTCACTGACATCGCTTTCGCGTGAGGAAACTGACGTTAACCATAGCTTTTTTAGCTTTTACAAGGCCTCTAAAGCACTAAGATCCATACCAACGTCAGAATTCGGTTGGTGAGCGCCTGGGCTCCAGAAACTGCTACAAAAATTTAAACGAAAAGTCTCAAATAGGGGATTGATTGATGATATGATGTAGGACAGAGAGGATTTGAGACAGTCTATTCGTATCCCGACCCTAATTAAACTGGGATTCAAGGGAAGATGATGATGATATAGTTATTCGTCACTAAGCTGCTCAGGCATGTTGTGTACATTTGTCTTAATTCAGGCTTGAGTTGTGACTTAATCCCGATCTTATGTAGGAATGATATCTCCACACGATATCGTCGCCGAAAGGCACTGTGGATTTTATGACCGGAGTGGTTAGGATGTAGCCAAAGAAAAGAATCTGATATTGGAATAAGATTTTGTTTAAATAGGATGACGATTTTCTAATACGATATGTTGACAACATCAATTCAACAGGTTTCAAAGGGATGCATCGGTGTCCTCGAGCTATAGATGCTAGACTTTAGATCATGTGTTTCGGGGTTCGATTCTGGCTCGAATCACTTTTATTGTTTAAACTTTAACTAAATTTTATTAGTTTCTTAGGAATATGGAATGTTAGGGTTAGGGTAAAGGGTTGGGGTTAGTGTTAGGGATAGTTTAAAAAAGTCTATTGAACAATACCAATTAAGCTCCTCCCGCATATCTTCTTATTCCGAATTCTTATTTTGGGCTACATCGAAATCATTGCATTTTGAGAAACTCTTTTTTGAAACTCTTTACCTGTTCCAATTTCGTACCATTTACATGTATTGTGTTATTAACTTCACCTTTATTATGTGAACTCTCATCTCGTTTGTCTTTTTGATATTAATCTTCATGCCATATCTCAATTCCGTATCATTCAGTCTATCCATTATCTTCTGCAGTCCAGTCTTGCTGCCAGCTACCATTCCTTGGTCATCTGCAAGTCTTACATCTTGTAACAATTTTCCTCCTACTTTTATTCCTTCTTCCATGTCTTTTTCATTCATGTCTGCCTCAGCGTAAATCTTAAACAGCAGAGGCTAAATCTTACAACCTTGTCCTACTCCACGTCCTATTTTAATAATATGAAGGTGTATCTAATGTTTCCTTTATCGGTAAGAACCTCAATGAAAACAAAGAGAATAGATCTGTTAATGGTTGCATTAAAGTTATTAATGCTCACTTTAGAAAGAGTCTTATGTACAGATTACTTGTAACAAGTGTACTACTATCAAAGTCATTATGCATATGATTACGTTTACGTTGTATCTTATTGAATCGAGTATTTAATCCAAGATTAAAAATGTTAATGATTAGCTTATTCAGCACTGATACTGATAAGCTGACGGCAAGCTAAAGTTAAGATAACTTTAGCTTGCCGTCATGTTGACGTGTTTAGTGCGACGGTTGGATTTAGCGCACTGGATTTAGTTTCGCGTCAACAATCGAAGTTACGCTACATCGGCCTAGGTTAGTACTTTGTGGTGACCACCTTGTAAGACCGAGGGCATGCTGACAGCTTTAAAGGAAATTCCAGGGTGATGGAAGTTATTATTATTATTGTCGTGAACAGCCTTGCTGCCTGTTCGTCCTCGAGCGGTTGTCTACTTCTGGACTCGCTCGCCGGTCGGCAGTGCTTCGAGACTGCAGCTTTTTCGTCGAATGTTTTACTAAGGGTACCGCTTGTCAGGAGGAACCGAGTTGCTGCGTCTTCGGATGATACTTCTTTCCCGGTATCATCCCTCTCGATAGGTCTTTCTTGTTCATTTCCGACTGAGTAGGCCAAGGTCCAATACCCCTTGCCTACTTCGTTATTGGGTTCTTGGGAACCCGGTGCTCAGCATCGACGCTGGACCGAGTCGGCAGTAGAAGCGGACTCCACGTCTTATACGTAGTTAGGATATGACGGTTGAATTTCTGCCATGCTCCCTTGGCAGATTCTATTCGGTAATGTACGTGGTTCTCGGGACGAAGAGATATGGTGACAAGAACCGGGAGTGGAAGCGTACTCCACGTCTGCTATATTTTAGGCGATTACGATTCAGTTTCTACCCTGCTTCCTAGTCTTCAAACTTGTAGTAGTAGATAATTATATGATTGGTTGTTTTAACTGCGACGAACTTTATCTTCTTTACCCAAATAAAACTTCCCTATATCCTTTTTAGATTTATCCTTCCCTATCTCTTTTCCTACTTTGGTCTTTCCGTAGTTTCTACTTTCACTGTTGCTGAAGGTAGTTTAATCGGCCTTCCGTGTAGTCGATGAGAAATTCGTTGATAGTCAACTGGTAATTGGTAATCCTACTCCCGCCTGCAGAGACCAACTCGACCCAGATGCTTAGCAAATGCCTGCAGAGACGGACTCGACCCAGGCAATGCCGTTGTTAGCCTCCCGCCTGCAGAGACACACTCGACCCAAGCACTTAGCAAATACCCGCAGAGACAGACTCCACCCGAGTATTGCCGTGGACTACCAGCCTCCCGCCTGCAGAGACACACTCGACCCAGGCGCTTAGCGAATACCCGCAGAGACGGACTCGACCCGGGTATCGCCGTGGACTACCAGCCTCCCGCCTGCAGAGACACACGCGACCCAGGCGCTTAGCAAATACCCGCAGAGACGAACTCGACCCGGGCAATGCCGTGGACTACCAGCCTCTTACCTGGGCCAACCCAGGGGGACGAGCCTAGGCTAACAAGCAAGCTTGAAAGCTTTCGGCTATACGAAGACCAGATTTCTGTATACTAATCGTACTTTGGCCTTAGGATTAGGATATCACACTATCCTCCTTCGGTTCCCAGTACTTTCGCGTAGAAGATTCTGGCCTCCCCGAGTTACTGCGCACACGAACCACGCAGAACCCAATCTGATTTTGTATGTATCGACAGCCGCTTTATATACTACTCGAGCGATCGACTTCAGCCACTCACAGCATCTCGCTTAGTCGATTTACGCGCCAGCGACGTCACTTTGTAAATACCCTTCGTAATAGTCTAGCTATACCTGCCTTTAATCTCGGCTTATATCATCTATTAATAAATCTTTGGAAAAACCCTACGTCACTTATTATTTATAATTAACTGCTGTATAATATCTGCTTTCTATCTATAGTATAGATTTCTTAATATATATTAAATTGTGAAAGTATGTATGTATATATATATATATATATATATATATATATATATATATATATATATATATATATAATTGTGAACGAGGCGTGTTCATTACAATTATTATTATTATTACTTAACAAATTTAATATAATTTATAATTACAATATATATCTTATACAATATGTTATCACACACACATATATATATATATATATATATATATGTGTTATGTATATATATATATATACATAATACACACACACACACAAACACACACACACATATATATATATATATATATATATATATATATATATATATATATATATATATATATCTACATATATATCTATATATATAATACATAGTAATAACATAATAATAATAACAATAATAATAATTATTATTATTATTATTTTATTTATGAAATTCAAAATAATCGAATTGGGTGCAAACAATTAATGGTACCGATTGAGAGGCCGTATACAGGATTTTAAGCCTTATAAAAAATGTTCATAAACATGACACAGATTATACAGGGTAAGGAAAACGGAAATCACTTTAAACTAAAACATTATTATTATTATTTTTTTTTTTTTTTTAATTTTTACCCCGGTGTAAAGAACCTGGGGTTTGATAAAAACGATTCAAGCAATACGTGCTGAATCGCCGCCCGGCTACTCGAGGTCATCAATCGGCTTAAAAGAATTGTTGAAGCAGACTGCATTAAATCTTTGCAAAGTCATGGAAAGCCTTTGCCAAAGAAAAGATGTCTCTCGCTTATCGCCGGTTTGCTCTGCAATAAGTCTGCCTATGCCATTAATAAAGTCAACTCCTTCGGGAGTTATTATTATTATTATTATTATTATTATTATTATTATTAATTCCGATGGAGTTTACTTCATTAGTGGAACTTATTAAACTGGCAAACGAGCAAAGCTTGAGACCTCTTTTCTTTGGCAAATGCATTCAGTGACATTGCAAAGAATTTATGTTTCAGCACTACATCAAAGCATGACCTGAGTAGCCGGGCGGTGATTCGCCAAATATACTTGAACATTTCTATCAAACCCAACGTGTTTTACACAGGTTAAAACTACATTTAAAAAAACAGAATTTTAAATTACAATTAGAAATAAAAATTAAATTCTCCGAGTTGTGCCCAGGTTGTTTAAGGAATTGACCAACAGGTGACTGTACGTGTCTTAGAAGTCCACTAAAGCACTAAGATCGAAAACAACGTCAGAAAAGGCATTCTCGGCTGGTAAACGCATAAACTCCAGAAATTGCAACAAAATTTTATAAAACGAATAGAAGACATTATTGGGAATTGACTGATGATATGATATAGCACAGAGAGGGATGGCGGTCTATTAATATCCCAACCCTAGTTAAACTGGGATTAAAGGGAAGGTGAAGATGATGACGATGAATATAATTATAAATTACACAAATTAAGTTGTATTTATCTGTACTTATAATTACAATATTCCTATAATTATAATTTAATATCAAATATAGTGTAATCAATAATGTAAAGGTTAAACTTTAAGGTTTATTACTATCAACACGTCACTGAGGATTAAGCAGCCTGCGGACAACATTCTGATGCACTCTGAGATTTGAAGTACAACTGAAGGATTTGCCTCACTCAGTGTAAAAGTGTCTCTATTGATAGTGCACAGCCGTCCAATGTCTCTTGAGGTCATTCTTTGCTGAACTCTGGTATTCACACTGAGCACAACCAAAGCGTCGTATTCCATCATGAAGACATTTTTATGCCTTTAAAGACAACTCTTCTGTAAAAGGTTTATTCACACTGATCACATGTGAAAGGTTTTTCTTAACAATGAACTGATCTTCATTGATGATTATGATTATGACGTGTTGAGAATTTCTTGTAACAAGAACAGCATTTAAAAGACTTTTCTTTATTATGAACAGAACGTATGTGAGATGTTAGAGTACTCTTCTCTAAGCAGCAATAGTCACACTGTGGACACTTGTGAGGTTTCTCCTCTAAATGTTGAGATGTGAGCATTTAGACTATGCCAGCTCGTAGAGCTGTAATCACATTTGTCACACTCATATTTCTTGTGTCCATGCATATATTAGATATGCTGCATGAGGTCTGATTTAAGATTGGATGATTTATGTGCAAGAGTGAGATTTCTGTTGATAGTGCACAGTCGTCCAATGCATCTTGTGATCACTCTTTGTTGGAATTCTTGTATTCACACTGAGCTCAACTGAAACGTCTTATTCCATCATGAACACTTTATGCCTTATGAGATGACACCTTTCACTAAACTTATAATAACTTTTAAAAAACTTTTACATTTTTAAAAACTTATAAACTTATAACTTATAAATTTTTATAATAAAGTTATAGATAATTCTTTACAAATAAACTTTCTTTCATACTAAACGCGTATTAGGTCAATCCTTAAGATGCA
Organism: Enchytraeus crypticus; assembly: GCA_905160935.1. NCBI lineage: Eukaryota > Metazoa > Annelida > Clitellata > Enchytraeida > Enchytraeidae > Enchytraeus > Enchytraeus crypticus. Next base: position 2,032,738 of record CAJHZI010000416.1, on the reverse strand, counting down.
CAGTTCTGATGTGATACAGAAGACTGGACTTATATGAAAATCGCCTGCTGCACTCTGTACACGAGTAGGATTTAATTCCTCTGTGTACAGCATTAATGTGTGATTTGAGACTTGAAGCTGCACTGAAAGCTTTAGTACACTGAATACATGAATGAGGTTTAAGTCCACTATGAACAGCATTTAGATGTGTCCTTAGTTGATAGTCTGAACTGAAACATTTACCGCACTCAGTACAAGTGTGGGGACTCTGTTGATAGTGTACAATCATCCAATGCGTCTTGAGCTGATGCTTTGTTGAAGTTTTATAGAGACATTGAGCACAACCGAAACGTCGTAATTTATCATGAACACATCTCTTGTGATGGGTAAGAGTACTCTTCAGTGAACATTTATAATCACACTGATCACATGTGAAAGGTTTTTCTCCACAATGAACTGATCTCCAGTGACGATCTAGATTTTGACGTGTTGAGCATTTCTTGTCACAAGAAGAGCATTCAAAAGACTTTTCTTGATTGTGAACAAAACGTATGTGAGTTGATAGATCACCCTTCTGTGAGCAGCAATAGTCACATTGTGGACACTCGTGAGGTTTCTCCTTTAAATGAACAGCTGAGATGTGAACATTTAGACTCTTTCTGTAACTAGAACTGTAATCACACCTGTCACACTCATATTTCTTATCTCCATGCACATGTTTGATATGCTTAGTGAGATTTGATTTGAAATTGAATATTTTGTCACACAGAGTACAACAATGCTGTCTGTTGATCTCATGTTTGCAATGTATGTGCTGCTTCAAGCGTCCGATTTTGCTGAATGTCTTATCACACTGAGTACAATGAAACTGACTGTCATTCAAGTGTTTACACTGTGTACTTGACTTCACTTGATCTGCTTCACTGAAAGTTACCTCACACTGAGAACATTTGTCACGTCGGCCAGGATCTGATTCACTTGATGATCTTCTACTGAAATCTGTTAAAATGAGACAACAAATTAAAATAGGGAACAGTGAACGATTAAAATAAACGCTGAAGACCAACTTGAAACTGATTTCGCTCTTAAGTTCTTTCTGCAAAGAAACGGATTAAAGGTAACCTTAGAAACAATCACAAACAAGACTATTGCAATAATCTAATCGTAAGCAGTGTTTACTAAATAATCTTCAATGCAGTCACTTAGTGAGATTTAATTTCAATATATCAAAACAAACCAGAATGTAAGAAGTGGCTGATCAGCCGATCAAAAATACTTTAACTAAAATACTTATCTAAAATAGTTAAATTTTTTAGTCAAAGTTTAAAATATTATGAACTTTATGTACTGGAGAGGAGCCGCTTTTCTAGTAGTTTAATTAAATATTGATGTAACACTTTAGTATATTGCTGGAGAGACACAGATTAAACTAAAAAAGAATTTTAAAAATATTTAGAAATTATATCTCCATCTACCGGGTGGACATTAAAAAATAATCTCCTAGCTGTAATGAGATATTTAGGCCTAATGTGAGAATCAGTTGATTAGATGATCAAATGAGATTGAACCGTTTAGAATCCAACGTTTCCATTTTGGGAACATGGTATTTATTACATATTACTCAACTATCCTAACACAAAACTAATTAATTATGATGGAAAGCTATTGAGACAGGAAAAATCATTCTAAAAATATATAACTTGTCAAATTAAATTAAATTAAAATTGTATTAAAATAGCTTGTTCAAATTTTTGAAGTTTAGAAACAAAAAATTTGGCGCATTTTAAATTTCAATTTTCAAAACGTTATTTTATATGAAATCACTTTAGTATTATCAATATTTTTGCATAATGTTATGGCTAAATATATGTTTTGAAATGCTAATATAACAGATATTATATATAGTTCATATTAAATGATATTAATAAAAGCAAATTTAGGCTGAGATCTTTCAATGTCGTTTATGACAATAATGAACAGAATGGGGCCTGTGACACTACCCTGGACCACTCAGCTAACGACCGGTCAACTGGAAGAAAAGGTCGAACCTACTTTGACAGAATTAGAACATTTCAGACTGAGAAATGTTCAGATTCTGTACACATCTGGCCAGGTGCCTCTTAATAAACAGTACATAATTGCACTTGATATATGTAAACATATATCATAAGATAGATTAAAGTTCCACTCATATGTGGACATAAAATATAATTCTTTGCAGCACAAACTTAAATTACAACATAAGGCCACCAACCTAATGTCACTTGAAATATGATAAGAACCTGATCTTAGAGTGGATGTGAAATCAAGGCGTCGCAGTACAACTGAACAATTGCGTAGATCTGGTATTAGATGATCTTTGATTGATTCTGTACAAATGTACACGTGTAGCATAATTAAAATAGGTCATAGGGTGTATTGGAAGCTTTAGTTGTTGATTCACCTGAGCGTTGAACCTAGGCTACTGGCTTCAGATACACCCTCCACAGATAACGAAATATCATAGCTGACTTCAAAATAGTATTATCTTGTTCAAAGTAAGTCTCGAAGACCATTGGAGAAAATGGAACAATCAGAAAAATGTTTTAATTATTTTTTTCAGTTATTTCTAAAGATTAGATAAAATTTTGCACATAGATTTAGGATGTTATAAGAATTAATAGAACTTGCAGGAATTAATTCCATTCTAGGTTTTTATTTCATTACATTAGCCGATAGAGATATTAAATGCTAAATGCGAATTTAAGATTTCAGTTACAATTGCTAAATTTCAAGTTGATAGACAACTTCATCTTTTCTAAAATGTACTTATTGAGTGCAAGAAAATATTGATGTAACGTTCAGCTCCTCTGCAAAGGACGATGTCAGGGACGTTTCAAGGTGAACAGAGCAATACAAGAAGTTCTACATCAGCAGAACAATCTATTCAATACATTGAACAAGTAGTAAAGTCACTGACTGAAGAGTGGAAGAAAATATAAATATATAGACCAAAGAGATTAGCCTTACACACTGAGCAGTTTATTTGTCCTGACATACAAAGTGAAAGCGAAACAGGTTTAACATGAAACTTCACATTATGTTCAATATAGTTAGCCATTTAATAATAAACAACCTGTTAAACCATTAGATATTTTAGTCAAATATCCATCTCAATATTTATGGATTCTAGTGAAAGTCTCAGATTTTACGCTCTGATCAGCAACACTAGGAATTGATCCCAGGAGCTCAAGAACAGTCAATTAAATATCATACTGCTACCTAAAGCACCATCACACTAAGCAGTTCATACATCCTGACATTCAAAGTGAAACAGCAATAGCTTAGCATGAAATTTCACTTCATGCTTAATATCGTTAGCCATTTAACTGTAAACAGCCAAATAGCACATAAACAATATCTTCACCACTAATTTCTAACTGACATAAGCATCTAGGTGATAAAATATGACTATTAAGTGGCGAATACTTTATGAAATCTTGACTAACTTTACTCTCAATTAATTTAATAATTAAATAATACTTACTTTCATTTTTAATCTCTAACTGACTGAGATATCCCGGTGCTTCAAGAGATGAATATGTTATCAAATCTTTACTCACACCACATTCTATTGACTCCTTAGGCTCAAGCTTGACATCAAATGTTTCAGACATTATAGCATAACTAGCAGTGTAGTTCTATGCGCAGATTCACAGTTCTAAACTGAAATAGAAATTATGAATTATTACACAATTAAAAGAAAAATTAGGAATTATTAGAGAACGGAAATTGAACTGACATATGAAATATCAATAGTTTGAGAAATAAAATTAGAAATTCAACAAATTAACTTGTCTGAACTGAAACTAAAATTACAAAATTATTCATGTACTGAAATATCACAGGACCAAGGAGATTATTTTGTGGTTATAGAAATTGATCGATATAGGCCTATGCACATGATTAAATCGTAACAGTCAGTGATTTTTCCTTCTATCTAGAATGAATGACTTCTGAATATTAAATAGTTTAATTTTTGAGTCATGTACTAATAATTATATTTAAATTAGATGTTGATATTTGCATTTTAGTTTTAATGAGTAATATTATACAAATAAATAATTATATATAATAATTATATTTTATTATTATTTAATTATATTTAATATATTATCTAATTATAGGGCCTATTATCTAATTATATTTAATTATTATTATTATGTGGTATGCACGTCTCTGTTTAAGTAGGATTGACACATCAATTAAGGTATGAAAATCTAGTATTTTTCAACCTTTACAACTTTATATCTGATGGCGTATAATATTACAAATGGACTGATGTTACAGGCCTTGGCGGCTTCTTGAACCAGTATAATATAATTAAATTAAATCTAATTTAATTAAATTTAATTAATATTTACAAACAATTAACTTAAATCAGTTCTTTACCCAACCTCCAGCTTGAGCTATTTTTAATGCCAACAACAACAGCAGCAATGAGAGTAATTCTCCTGAAATAAAAGGCACTATAACATTACATACTATGAAAACAATTAGAGTGCCAATCATCAATGACAACATCGAGCACTATTGAGACAAAATGAAGCCGGAGAGCAAAAGGAAGGTCCAAAAACCGGGCAAATTTCCAAAATCCAGAAAATCTATCCAAAGATAAAAGCAATTAAACAAAAGGAAGTTTAGGCGCTGGTCGGAGCTCCTGGACACTGGATGAAAAAGAGAGATGAAAAAATAGGTCTTCAACTGCCTATTGAACTGCTCAAAGGCAAAGGCCGATGTGATTTAAACGAAGACTTCCGAAGATTGGATGGTAATGAATTTCAGATCTGAAGTGAAGCATGCTGGAAAGAACGACTAAATAGATTAGAGCATGTAGGTAAACTAGGTCTCACAATAGTACTAAAGAATATTGACATCACCCGTAGGAGCCCAAGCCTGTCCTTGCTGAGGTGGGAGATCTGCTAAATTTTATAAACGAGATGAACTAATGCAGAAATATATAAAGCATGCATTACCTTTGATCTGAATGCGATTTGACGCAGAAATATAGAAATTATGCATTGTGATCATAGGAATATTATAATAACAATTAGATTGCTACTGCTAGATTAGATTGCTATTAATGACAAAATCGAGCACTATTGAGCAATAGGCCTATCTATCTAATATATTTCTTATATTTTAGAGAAAAAAGTATCTTTAAATCTGGATGCGATTTGAAGCCTGCCTTTCGTCTCTCAACTGCTAATGTGTGTTGTGTAGATTGGCCACGTTTCAGGCTTGAGACATGACGAAGCCAAATTTCACTATTTGCACTTGTCAAGGAGTAACTTCATGATCACTGAAGTGGCGTCTAGAATGATTCTCTTCATTTCATTTGAATCAAGAATAGCAAGAAGTGCTGTTGGTAACAATAATGAATATTGTGACTGTTGATATGAATATACTACCTCAGATCATGCGGTCGTTTGCTGGTAGCCTTCAACGAAATGATCCTAGGCTACAGTTGCCCATGATACCATCGAGCACTATGATGTGTTTTATCAAGCTTAAAATTACGAGGGAGTTTTTAAATCTACTAAAATAAATATGAGGACGTGTTTTTATCAACTACAAAATTATGAGGACGTGATTTTATCAACTAGAGAATTATGAGAATGTGTTTTTAATAAGTGTAAAATTATGAGGGCGTGTTTCTATTAAGTTTAAAATTATGAGGGCGTGATTTATCAACTAGCGAATTATAAGAATGTGTCTTTGTTAAGTTTAAAATTATGTTGGCGTGTCTTGATCGAGTTTAATATTACGAGGATGTTTTTAAATCAACTAAAAATAGTATTACAACGGCAAGAAATTATTTCGGACAGTTAAATTATTTATACAAGTTCTGCAACTCGTAAAATAATAACTTACAATAAAATAATACAGAAAGGGCAGAAGTTATAAAAATACATTATTTGAATAGCAGCCATGTCGATTAGGTTGAAAATTTTGAAAGTTTTTCTGTAATTTTGACCTAATTAGTCAGGATGAAATAGTTTGCTAAATTATTATATTTAGAGTGAATCATCTGTTGAGAACCCCCTGCTTCTCTTAATAATACTGAATCATTTAGTTTGTCAAAAACTAGTCTGACCTACTTACAATTGCTCTACTGATATTTCGGGCTAATTAGTAACATCCACTAAGTATTCACATCGGCCTAATTAGTAACATCTGGTTGTCACATGACCTGCTGAGTGAGTGCTCAACTAATTCTTCGGGCTAATTAGTAACATCCACTTTAATGCACACGTGACGCATACATCCACTAATACTTCGGGCTAATTAGTATGGCTAAGCAGGTATGTGGGCGGATTAACTAGGTCAGCGCGTGACGCACTTAGGGGTCAAATTCCAGGTCGTCCTGGTTCATACTATTACATTACTACTGATTACTATTATTATTAATTCCGAAGGAGTTTACTTTATTAATTGAACTTATTAAACCGGCAAAACGGCGAAGCCTGAGACCTCTTTCTTTGGCAAAGGCATTCAGCGACATTGTTACGATTTTATGCTTCAGGACTACATCTAAGCATGATCTCGAGTAGTCGGGCGGTGACTTGCCACGTGTTGCTTGAATATTTCTATCAAAACCCGGATTTTTACACACTGGTTAAAATTACATTAAAATATAATAGAATTACAAATTAGAATTAGAATTTAAATTCTCTGTGTTGTTCCCGGTTATTTCAAAGAATTGACCAACCAGGTACTATACGTGTCGTACAAGGCGACTAAAGCACTAAGGTCGAAATCAACGTCAGAAAGGGCATTCGGTTGGTGAGTGCCTAGACTCCAGAAATTGCTACAAAGTTTTATAAAACGAACTAAAGACATTATTGCGAATTGACTGATGATATGGTATCGGGCAGCTTGGAGTGCAGCGCTATTCATATCCCAACCCTAGTTAAACTAGGATTAAAGGGAAGGTGATGATGATGATGATGACGATGAATAAAATTATATATTGAAGAAATTAAATTATACTTATCTGTACCTTCTATACCTATAATTACAATATTTTTATTATTTAAGATCCGATATAGTGCAATCAATGTAAAGGTTTAACTTTAACGTTTACTACTATCAACACGTCACTGAGGCTTAAGCAGCATGTGGACAGCATTCTGATGTACCCTGAGATATGAAGTACTACTGAAGGATTTGCCACACTCAGTGCAAGAGTGTCTCTGTTGATAGTGTACAGCGAGCCAATGTTCCTTGAGGTTACTTTTTGTTGAACTCTTGTATTCACACTCAGCACAACCAAAGCGTCGTATACCATCATGAACACATCTCTTATGAAATAAAAGGCTACTCCTCTGTGAACACTTATAGTCACACTGATCACACGTGAAAGGTTTTTCTCCACAATGAACTGATCTCCAGTGATGATCTAGAGCTTGACGTGTTGATAATTTCTTATCACAAGAAGAGCATTCAAATGACTTTTCCTGATTGTGAACAAAACGTATGTGACGTGCTAGAGTACTATTCCGAGAGCAGCAATAGTTACACTGTGGACACTCGTGAGGTTTCTCCTCTAAATGAACAGCAGAGATATGAGCATTTAGATGATGTCTGTTCGTTGAACTGTAATCACACTGGTAACACTTATATTTCTTATCTCCATGCACGTGTTTCACATGCTGAGTGAGAATTGATTTAACACTAAAAGATTTATTACAGAGAGTACAACAATGCTGCTTGTTGTTTCCTGTTGCCTGCTGTTCATGTTTCTCATGAACAAAACGAATGTGACGTAGTAGATTACACTTCTTTGAGCAGCAAAAATTACACTGTGGACACTTGTGAGGTTTCTCCTCTAAATGAACAGCTGAGATGTGATCATTTAGATGATGTCTGTTCGTTGAACTGTAATCACACTGGTAACACTCATATTTCCTATCTCCATGCACGTGTTTGATATGATGAGTGAGGTCTGATTTAACACTGAAAGATTTATCACACAGAGTACAACAATTCTGTCTGTTGTTCTCATGTTTGCACTGTATGTGCTGCTTCAAGTAGGATATGCTGCTGAATGTTTTATCACACTGAGTACAATGAAGCTGACGGTCACTCAAGTGTTTACACTGTGTACTTGACTTCACTTGATCTGTTTCACTTAAAGTTACCTCATACTGAGAACATTTGTCACGTCGTGCTGGAACTGATTCACTTGATGATCTTACACTGGAATCTGTTAAACCTGAGACAACAAGTTAAAATAAAGTATAGTAAACGATTAAAATAAACGCTGAAGATCAACATGAAGGTGATCTCGCTATTAAGATCTTTCAACCAATAAACGGAATAGAGATAACCTATGAAACGATCACAAGCAAGACTATTACAATAATCTAATCTTAAGCAGCGTTTACTAAAATAATCTTCAATGCAATCACTTAGTAAGAATTGATTTCAAGATATCAAAACAAACCAGAATGTAAGAAGTAGCTGATCAGTCGATTAAAAGAGATTTAACTCTGTGACATTTAATAGTCAAAGTTTAAAATATTATGAACTTTATGTACTTGAGAGGAGATGCTTCTCTAGTAGTTTAATTAAGCAATGAAGTAACGCTTGAGTATAGTGCTGGAGTGACACAGATTAAACTAAAAAAGAGTTTAAAGTTATTTAGAAATTATGTCGCCATCTACCGGGTGGATATTACAAAATTAACTCCTAGCTTTATTGAGATATTTAATGTAAGAAGTAGTTGATGAGATGATAAACTGATATTCAACCGTTTACAGTCCAATGTTTCCATATTATCACAATAAATGGTACGAAATTGGAACAGGTAAGGAGTTTCAAATATTAGGGTCATACTCTAACCGATGATGGGAAATGTGAGACAGAAATATGCAGTAGTATTGCACAAGCAAAAGCGATCTTTGGTAGTAGAAAGGAACTATTAACAAAAATTCTAAAGAAAGACACAAAGATAAAGATAGTGAAAACTTTGGTTTGGACCACGCTATTATATGGATCTGAAACATGGACCTTAAGAAATTAAGGCATTAGGGGATAGAGGGCGGGATTAGCGCAGTGTGTTAAGCTGCGCGTCAGTTGAACGAAGTTAAGCTCCATCGCGCCGGTTAGTACTTTGTGGGCGACCACCTTGGAAGCCTGAGTGTTGACAGCTTTGAAAGAAAAAAAAATCCCGAGGGCGTTGGAAGGTTATTCTTAAATCCACGCCGGCTGCAACTGATGCGCCAACAAAAGGCAACGATTACTAATAACCATGGAAAGGAATGGAGAAAATACTGAAAACTACAAAAACAGAAACCAAGAAAGGAAACCATGTAGCACATGCGGTATGTCATGTGTGCAACTAAAGGAACAAAAAAAAGATATTACGAGACTGGAGGTATTGGAAATGTGGATTTGGAGAAGAATGGAAGATTAGCTGGACTCAAAAGGTTACAAATGAGGAAGTCCTGGAGAGAGTTGGCACAGATAGACAGTTGATAAAAGTTTTAAGAAATAGGAAGAATAGATGGATAGGACACATTCTAAGTGGGGAAGGTCTATTAAGGAGGTCATAGAAGGTAGAATGGAAGGAAAAAGAGGCAGGGGCAGGCCGAGATTAGGTATGTTAGATGATTTAAAGACCCACTCATATATGAAAATGAAGAGGAAGGCGGAAGACAGAGAAGAGTGGAGGCGTTATGTATCATGGACCTGCCAGTAGGCAGTGCACTAAGAGAGAGATCCTAAAACAACATTATTTAATAGTGATTGAAAGCTGTTGATACAGGAAAAAATCATTCTAAAACTATATATAACTTGTCGAATTAAATAAAGTTAAAATTTAAATAAATTGGCTAGTATAAAATTTTGAAGTTTAGAAACAAAACATTTGGCGAATTTAAAATTTTATTTTCAAAAAGTTATTTTTATTAATGATAATATTATTAATAATAGTAAAGGTTTAACGTCCGTTTCCTCATCCAGGGATGATGTCAGAGACGTCCCCAACAGCACACATCACTACAGATCAATTCACCCAGACCAATCTGCAATAGAAATGTGCTGAGGAGAAGTAAAGTCCTAAACCAGTCCGGTGATCAAAAAATGGTCAGGGTAGATTGAGTATGTCTATGTTGGGAAAAGGTAACTCCGCCACTGGTTCTCAGTGCCAGTCCCAAGCCTGGATAAAGGAGGAGGGTTGGTCGTGGGGTTAGCTCCCCTACACCGTCAAAATTTGCTTTGCTACAGAAACAGCAACAAGGATACTCGTCGTGCAACATAGGAACACAAACAGGGGTCACTGACTCTTTCAACGTTGTGACAAGAGGTAGAAAAGGAAGTATTTTATCATCATTTCTTTTTCTTCTAGTGATTCATTTTGTAATGAGAAAAGCTTTTGAAGAAAGAGAATGGGGAATAAAGTTGAATCATAGGAAATTAACTGACCTTGATTTTGCAGACGATATAGCTTTACTTGCAATCAAAAGTCATCAACTACAAGAAATGACATCAGCTTTAGAAGAAAATTCTGCAAAGGATGGATTAATAATTAGCTCTGAAAAGACAAAAATCCTCACATCTGCAGAGACAGACTTATTCACTATAAGAGTTAATCAAAGCGAAGTTGAAAGGGTAAAGAAGTTCACGTATAGAGGCAGTAAAATATTCGCAAAATGGATCAAGTGAAAGAGATGTGGAGTGTAGAATGTCTAAATAGCGTAGTGGTAACGTCATGAAGTTTTAAATGACAAATCCTGCGGTGAATTGAACCCTCGTGGCTTCGAATCCCGGCCGCGCTGATCTGAGAGTAAAATCTCGGACATTCACTGGACTGGTTATACGGAAAATGGTCTAAATTGCCTAACAGATTAAACATGTGGTTTTAAAAGTGATAGATATCAACATAGTTGATTATTCACTATAATGCGTGTTTTAATCGGTAAAGCATGTGACGTATTCCAAAAGCTTCACTATATTTGGAAGAGTAATTAAATTGAGGAGCAATTAAAGATAAAATATATTCAACAATTATTTAATCAGTTTTAATGTATGCATGTGAAACCTAGGAAAGTTCCAATAAAGCATAAGTTAAACTGTTTTGAGGTTTTTAGGTCATTTACTGAGAATGTCTGAGGATAGTGTTATATTGCAATATTATTAATATTGTTTTTGTTGCTCTAAAATTAAGATGTTTAAAAAAGTCTTGTTTACAAAATTTCTTTAAAGACGTGTTGACGTCACTTCCGGTGAATCGTTATTATTATTGATGACGTGGAGAAGTGTGGTGTGCAGGAGAAGCACGTGTTTTAAGAGTTATGGATAGTTTTAATATGTCGATTAGAGGAATGATTTAAAGTCAGAGCCTCCTATGATCTCCGAGATATCCTATGTGGAAGATAAGTGGAATTGGAACTGGCTACCCGCTACCAAGGAATGGTAGCGGGTAGCGAGATTGGACTGCAGAAGATAATGGATAGGCTGAGCGATATGGCTTTGAGATATGGCATGAAGATTAATATCAAAAAGACCTAAGTGATCCATAAAAAGGTTAAGTTAATATCACAAGAAATGGTAAGAAATCTGTACAGGTAAGGAGTTTCAAATATTTGGGTCATACTATAACCGACGTTGGGAAATGAGAGACCGAAATATGCAGTAGGGTTGCACAAGCAAAAGTGGCCTTCGGCGACCTTTGTGTCTTTATTTAGACTTTTAAAAAGTTCCTTTCTATTGGAAAAAATTTTTCAAAGTCTAAAGAAAGACACAAAGATTAAGATAGTGAAAATCTTTGTTTGGACCACGCTAATATATGAATCTGAAACATGGACCTTAAGGAATGAAGATATTAGCCATTATTAGAAACTAGAGGCATTGGAAATGTGGATATGGAGAATAATGGAAAGAATTAACAGGATGCAATAGGTTACAAATCAGGAAGTTCTGGAGAGAGTTGGTACAGATAACAATTGACTAATGTAGTAAAAATAGGAATAAGAGTGGAATTGGACACATTCAAAGAGTGGAAAGTCTATTAAAAGAGGTCATAGAAGGTAGAATGGAAGGAAAAGAGGCAGAGGCAGGTTGAGATTAGGTATGCTAGATGATTTGAAGACTCACTTATATGTAAAAATTAAGCGGAAAGCGAAACATAGACAAGGATGGAGGAGTTATATACCATGGACCTGCCAGAAGGGAGTGCACTAAGATAGATACAACACAAGATAGTTTAAAGTTCCACTTATATGTGGACATAAAATGGAAAATGGAAGACAGAGAAGAGTGGAAGCGTCATATACCGTGAAATTGTCAGTAGGCAGTGAATTGAGAGAGTATGAAAATTATATAATTATAGATTAATTATAATTTCACCACTTTCAAATCCAAAGAATGTCATTTAAACTGGCGTTTCGATTACAAAATAGGTTTGATTTTAAGCAAATATAATTCCTTGCAACAAATCTTAAATTGCAACATAAGGCCACTAACCTAGTATCAGCTGAAATATAATACGAACCTGATCCAGTGGATGTGACATCAATGCGTCTCAATACAACTGAACAGTTGCGCATTTCTGGTAATGGATGAACTTTGATTGATTCTGTACAAATGAACACGTGTAGCATAATTAAAATAGGCCATAGGGTGTATTGGGAGCTTTAGTTGTTGACTGACCTGGGCTTTGAAACTATACCATTTGCTTGCGAGGTGAACACACTAACCATCAAGCCATACACCCTCCACAAATAACGAAATATCATACGAGAAGAATGGAACAATAAGAGAAATGTTTTAATTATTTTCTAAAGTTATTATTAAAAAATTGAGTCAATTTTGCAGATAAATGTAGATTTATGACATTATAAGAATTAATTGAACTTGAAGTCATAGATTACATTCTAGTGTTTTTTATTACATTAGCAGATATGAGATATTACATGCGGATTCAGGATTCCTATTACTGAATTATGAATTGATATAAAACTTTAACGGTTTAAAAATGTAGATATCAAGTACAATAAAATGCAAATTTTATTCTATGGTTTTTATTTCATTACATTTGCAGATACAAGATATCACATGTGGATTCAGGTTCCCTATTACTATTCCTGAATTATAAATTGATACACAACTTTATCAGTTCTTAAATGTATATATAAATAACTATAGAATGTAGATTTAACATGTGGCTACTCTGTTAAGGATCATCTCAGGGACGTTTCAAGCTGAACATACAACTACAAGCATTTCTACACCACCAGAACAATCTATTAAATGCACAGAACAAATAGTAAAGAAAAGCACTGAAGAGAGGAAGAGTATATAGATATATAGACTGAAGAGATTAGCGTCGTCATGGGGGGAAGGGGACACGTGTACCCTCCTCTCACCACAACCCCTCCAGGAACCACTTATAAGATTGATACATATCAGATGAGCTTTTGTTAGGGGTGGGTAGAATATTGGACCACGATGACATAGAATCACTTTCCCGTGTTGTGTCCGGGTTGCTTGAAAAATGGACCAACCGTGTAAATATGCACGTGTCGTAGAAGGTGACTAAAGCACCAAAATCCAAACCACCAATGTCAGAATGGGCACTCGGTTGCTGAGCGCCTAAGCTCCAGAAATTGCAACAAAAACTTCAACGAATGGATAAACTTGACTGGAGAAAGTCCGCTCGAATCTGGACCCTGGTTAAACTGGGATTTAAAAGTAAATGATGACAGAATTACCATAGTAAGAAATATTGTTGCCTGTTGCGCAGAACCACAGTGATCCAGTTACTTGCTGACTTTTAATGACCTGATGATGAATTGATGTTTTTACTTTTGAGAACCACCATGTTTTATGAATGTGACAAGACTTATTGGCTGATATAACACAATAGAAAGCTTGTGTTTGTCCAATATTAAATCTACTGGTTGTCATTTTGCAGGCGAGAAGATGATTCAACTGATTAATGTTGTGAAGTGAGACTTGATTTAAATAAATTGCTCAACTTTCACAGCAGCTACGAAATGAAAGATTTGCCAACTGCCTTTCACAATAGTATAATATTCAAATCATTAGAACTTTCAGCATCAGAGCATTCATAGAGAGTAGTTACAAAGTTAAGTTTACAATTCTAAGAGCCACTGTAGAAAAATAGAAATCCTACTTTAGCTGGAGTCGTATACACTTATTATTAATTAAATTTATGACATTGTATTAAATTAGAAACAAATTTGTCTCAGGTAAGCAATAAATAATTTTTTCAAATCCAATGTGTAAAAATTTTAAATATTCAAAACAGATATTCTGCTACTGCATACTGGGCGGTTTCAGTGTACGCCTACACTTAGCACAGAAACCTAAGCGAGCTCAATTCTCCCTACACCAAAGTCCTGGCGACTCCAGAAAGAGAATGTGAAGCACGTTTAATATGAAGTTTAAACATGAATTTTAAAATTATGCTAATAATGACGACTGCATAACAATTTACCTTCATTTTTAATCTGTACAGGACTGGAACACCCAGGAGACAAATTATTCTCTTCCAGGGATGAATGTGAAATCAAATCTTCACTCACAGTACAGACACTCGACACTTCAGGCTTCAGCTCAACACCTGCAATAGTCGTTAAAAATATGTCAGTTGTAATAATCCTCTAATATTTATTGCAATTTTGAATTAATAATCCTATTATAATTATTATTGAATTATGTACGAAGAAAATTCTTGATATATTATTAATTAATGTTAAACACACATTATAGTGAACCAATCATCTGTGGAGATATCAATCACTCTTACTATTATCTGTTAAACCATTCGACATTTTAGTCAAATATCCATCTTATCAGTTTAGTGATTCTAGTGAATGTCTTAGATTTTACTCTCTGATCAGCAATAATAGGAATTGATCCCAGGACCTCAAGAACAGTCTTTTAAAATATTGTGACTCTACCTAAAGCACTTACGCACTGAGCAGATCATACATCCTGACATTCAAAGTGAAAGCAAAACAGGTTTAGCATGAAATTTCACATTATGTTTAATAGTATTAGTGATTTAATTATAAACAATCAAATAATTATACATAAATAGTATCTTCACTACTAATTTCTAACTGACTTTAGCATCTCAATGATAAAATATGACTATCCAGTGAACAATGCTTTATAAAATCCTAACTCATTTGACAATCAATTAACTTAATAATTAAATTAGACTTACTTTCATTTTTAATCTTTAACTGACTGAAATATCCCGGCGCTTCAGGTAATGAATATGTTATCAAATCTTCACTCATACTGAATTCGATTGACTCTTCAACCTCAAGCTTGGCATAAAACGTTTCAGACATTGTAATATAACTATCAATGTAGTTCTATATGCAGATTAACAGTTTTAAACTGAAATAGAAATTATGAATTATTGCAGAATTAAAAGAGAAATTAGGAACTATTTATAGCACGGAAATTGAACTGATATATGAAATATCTATATTTTGAGAACTAAAATTAGAAATTCAACAAATTAATCTATCTGAACTGAAATGAACTAAAATATGAAAATTTTCCTGTACTGAAATATCACAGAACCAAGGAGATTTGTTTGTGGTTATATAAATTGATCGCTATAGGCCTATGCAAATGATTAAATCGTAATAATCAGTGATTTTTCCTTTTGTCTAGATTGAATGACTTCTGTATCTTAAATAATTTAATACTTAAATCATGTACTAATAATTATATTTAAAATAGATGTTGATAGTTGCAATATAGTTTTAGTGAGTAATACTATGTAAATAAATAATAATATACTAAAATTATATATATAATGTTTACAAACAATAAACTTAAATCAGTTCTTTATCCAACTTCCACCAAGAAATATTTTTTATAAACACGCATTATACTGAAATGATCAACTATGTCGATATCTATCACCTTTTATACCACATGTTTAAACCGTTAGGCAATTTAGACCATTTTCCGTGTAACCAGTCCAGTGAATGTCCGAGATTTTACTCAGATCAATTCACCTCAGGATCTGACATTTAAAAGTTCATGACGCTAATAGCGTAGGGGTAACCCTAAGATATTCTACCAGCAACAACAACAATTAGAAAAATTCTCCTGCCGTCAATGCGCTATAATATAACATAACGTAACAACAATTAAAGTGCTACGTCACCATTGAAAACACCGAGCGCCATTGAGACAAAATCAGGCCGATGAGCAAAAAGAAGATCTAAAAACGGCGCAAGTTCAAAAATCCAGAAAGTTTTCCAAAGATGAAAGGAATTAAAGAAAAGGAGGTTTGGGCGCTGGTCGCAACAAATGGACACTGGATGGAAAAGAGAGATGGAAAATATATGACTATCAATTCAACTTTCAAAGATTTGGTTACCAAATTTAATGAGTTCAGAACATATTTTTAAGTATATCATATCAAGAATTATGTGGCTACCTTGGATGCATGACGCTAAGTAAACTAACCCAGAAACGAAGATCGATCTAGTTCAAGTCACTTGCTTCCTATTGGTTGGAATTTTTTAGTTTCGCAAAGGTCTATTCCCCTGCCGTCAATGACACTATAACTTTTCATAACATAACAACAATTAGAGTGCTACGTACGTCATCAATGACAACATCGAGCACTATTGAAGCAAACTCAAACCTGCAAGCAAAAAGAAGGTCCAAAACGGTGCAAATTACAAAATCCAGAAAATCTGTCCAAATATGAAAAGAATTAAAGTAAAGGAGGTTTAGGAGACAACAACTCTTGGACACTGGATGAGAGAGATGGAAAGGATAGGTCTACAACTGCCTATGGAACTGCTCATAGGCAAAGGCCGATGTGATTAAACGAAGACTTCCGAAGATTGGATGGAAATGAATTTCAGATCTGCGGTGCAGCATGCTGAAAAGAAAGATTAGATAGCTTAGAGCGTGAAGCTAGACATCACAAGAGTAATGAAGAATCTTGACATCACCCGTAGCAGCGGCAGATTGTCCTTACTGAGGTGAGAGATCAGCTCAATTTTATAAACTAGATGAACTAATGCAGAAATACGTAAATCATACGTTACCTTTTCTCTGGCTGCTATTTGACGCCTGCCTTTCGTCTCTCAACTGCTAAAGGTGTGTTGTGTAGCTTGTCCTCGTTTCATGCTTGAGACATGACGAAGCCATATTTCACTATTTGCACTTGTCAGGGAGTAACTTCATGATCACTCAAGTGGCTTCTAGAATGATTCTCTTCATTTTCATTTGAATCAAGAATAGCAAGATGTGCTGATGATAATCGTGATGAATATTGTGACTGTTGATATAAATATACTACCTCAGATCATGCGGCCCTTTGCTGGTAGCCTTCAACAAAATGAATAGAATCCTACAGTTGTCCGTAGCAACATTGAGCACTATGATTTGTTACCTTTTACTTAAACCAATTAGAATTACTAATCATTTGTTTAAGTTGCACATGATTAAATAGGTCGTGTGCCGATGATTTGGATATTCCTGAATACATCAGACAATACTTTGTGATAAACTTAATAGGTTTCGTGTTCTAACTTTTAGGGATAAAATGAAGGCTTATCTAATGTTTCCTTTATCGGTGAGAACCTCAGAGAAAATAAAGAGAACAGATCTGTTAGTGGTTGTATTAAAGTTATTGATGATTACTAGAAAGTGTCTTTTGAGATTACTTGTAACACGCGTACTCCTATCGAAGTCATTACGTGTATGATAAGGTTTACGTTGTATCTTATTGAAGCGAGTATTTAATCCAAGATTTAAAATATTTATAATTGGCCTATTCAGCACTGATACTGGTAAGAAAACTTTAGCTCGCCGTCATGTGTTTAGTGTAATGGCTGGATTTAGCGCATTTGATTTAGTTGCGCGTCATCAATGGAAGTTAAGCTACATCGGCTTCGGTTAGTAGCCTACTTTGTGGGTGGTCACCTTGGAAGCCAGGGTGCATGTTGACAGCTTTGAAGGAAAAAATTCCAGGGAGATCGAAGTTATTATTAATAAAAATAAAATAATTATTATTACTATTAATTCCGATGGAGTTTATTTCATAAGTGGAACGGCTTGACTTATAAAACAGACAAACGAGCGAAGCTTGAGACCTCTTTTCTTTGGTTAAAGCATTCAGTGACATTACAAAGATTTTATGCTTCAGCACTACATCCAAGCATGAACTGGAGTTGCGGGCAGTTATTCGCCACGTATTGCCTCAACATTTCCGTCAAACCCCAGTTTTTACATACAGGTTAAAAATAAACTTTAAAATAAAAGAATTATAAATTACAATTAGAATTTAAATTTCTGTGCCCGGGTTGTGTAACGAATTCACCAACCGGTGACTGTACTTGTCTTAAAAGGCTACTAAAGCACTAAGATCGACTGCAACGTTAGAAAAGAGCATTCTCGGTAGGTAAGCGCATAAACTCCATCAATTTCTACAAAATTTTATAAAACTAATATAAGACATTATTGGGAATTGACAAATGATAAGGTATCGGACAGAGAGTAGTGGAGGTCTATTCATATCCCCATCCTTGTAAAACTGGGATTAAAGGGAAGATGATGATGACGATGAATAAAATTATAATTTACAGAAATTAAGTTGTACTTATCTATATTAATTATTACAATATTCTTACATAATTTAAGATCCGAAATATTGAAGTCAATGTAAGGGTTTAACTTTAATGTTTATTAATATCAACACGTCACTGAGGCTTAAGCAGCTTGTGAACAGCATTCTGATGCTTCCTGAGATATGAAGTACTACTGAAGGATTTGCCACACTCAGTGCAAGAGTGCCTCTCTTGATAGTGTACAGCGAGCCAATGTTCCTTAAGGTAACTTTTTGTTGAACTCTTGTATTCACACTCAGCACAACCAAAGCGTCGTATACCATCATGAATACGTCTCTTATGAAATAAAAGATTACTTCTCTGTGAACACTTATAATCACACTGATCACACGTGAAAGGTTTTTCTCCACAATGAACTGATCTCCAGTGATGATCTAGAGCTTGGCGTGTTGATAATTTCTTATCACAAGAAGAACATTGAGAAGACTTTTCCTGATTGTGAACAAAACGTATGTGACGTGTTAGAGTATCCTTCCGAGAACAGCAATAGTTACACTGTGGACACTCGTGAGGTTTCTCTTCTAAATGAACAGCTGAGATGTGATCATTCATATGATGCCTGTTCGTTGAACTGTAATCACACTGGTAACACTTATATTTCTTACCTCCATGCACATTTTTCACATGCTGAGTGAGAATTGATTTAACACTAAAAGATTTATTACAGAGAGTACAACCATGCTGCTTGCTGTTTCCTGTTGCCTGCTGTTCATGTTTCCCATGAACAAAACGAATGTGACGTAGTAGATTACCATTCTGTGAGCAGCAAAAATTACACTGTGGACACTTGTGAGGTTTCTCCTCTAAATGAACAGCAGAGATGTGAATATTTAGAAGATATCTGTACAAAGAACTGTATTTACATTTGTCACACTTATATTTCTTATCTCCATGCACGTGTTTCATATGATGAGTGAGATCTGATTTAACATTGAATGATGTATCACACAGAGTACAACAATGCTGTCTGTTGTTCTCATGTTGGCACTGTATGTGCTGCTTCAAGTAGGATTTGCTGCTGAATGTTTCATCACACTGAGTACAATGCAACCGACTGTCACTCATATGTTTACACTGTGTACTTGACTTCACTTGATCTGTTTCACTGAAAGTTACCTCACACTGAGAACATTTGTCACGTCGTGCTGGATCTGATTGGCTTGATGATCTTCCACTGGAATCTATTGTACCTGAGACAACAAATTAAAGTATTGTAAACGATTAAAATAAACGCTGAAGACCAACTTGAAACTGATTTCGCTATTAAGCTCTTTCAACAAATAAATGGAATTCAGGTGACCTCAGAAACGATCACAAGCATGACTAATACAATAATCTAATCTTAAGCAGTGTGTACTAAAATAATTTTCAATGCAATCCGTCCCTCAGTAACAATTGATTTCAATATATCAAAACAGACCAGAATGTAAGAAGTGGCTGATCAGCTGATCAAAAAAGGTTTAACTCTGTGACATTTAATAGTCAAAGTTTAAAATGTTATGAACTTGATGTACTGGAGGTGAGCTTCTTCTCTAGTAGTTTAAGTATTGATGTAACGCCTGAGTATAGTGCTGTCGTGACACAGATTAAATTAAAAAGAGTTTAAAATTTCTTAGAAATTACATCTCTATCTACCGGGTGGACATTAAAAAATAACCTACTGCCTAATACCCAAATCTTAAGCAGTATTTACTAAAATAGTCTTCAATGCAATCAGTCAGTCAGTAAGAATTGATTTCAATACACCATAATAAATAAGCCAGAATTGAAAGACCATTTAATCGAGGTAATTTCGCGGACAACCGCACTGCGGAAATCCGTGCCAATCTCTAAAAGTGACACAGCCTGGACTCATCAGAAATTACAATGAAAAATGGGTGGCGTTGATATGCCAGATTTGCCAAGACGGCTCCGTGCCAAGATGTGGTGGTATAATCTGCTTAGTAACGAGGCACTAGCTACTGAACTCTGCTAGGTTCTATCAATATTTACATCCTGACAGCTTACAGACATTCACTTCCGAAGAACTGTGACGATGGCGCATGCTGCTGTGGTTTCAGGCATAAGATTTGCTGCTCCTACTCTCAACAACATCCGATACGCTGGAGTGATTCACCAGTTGGAAAGTTCCGGGCAGGGAAGATATATTTTTATCAGATACCGCTTCCCATGTATTAGACCAATACTCGCCCGGAGTGTGGTAGAAACAAGAAGCCCTTAAACTCTATTCAGGGCTGCACTTAGCAATCATGCAGATAGTTGTGTAGCAGTGACACTGATATTGGAGATGTAGTACGATAGTGTATAGTGCCTAGATACTGTAATTGGAGCATAAAACATTGCAGTAGGATTATGCTTCGATTACCAAAGAGGTTTAATTTTACAGAAATGTAATTCTTTGCAGCACAATCTTAAATTACAACATAAGAACACCAACCTAATATCACTTGAAATATTATACGAACCTGATCTCAGAGTGGCTGTGACATCAATGCGCCTCAGCACAACTGAAAAGTTGCGTAGTTCTGGCAATAGATGAACTTTGATTGATTCTGTACAAATGTACATGTGTAGCATAATTAAAGTAGGCCATAGAGTGTATTGGGAGCTTTATTTGTTGATTCACCTGTGCTTTGGACCTAGGCCACTTGCTTCCGATACACCCTCCACAAATATCATAAAATATCATCATATCTATAAATATATTTAAAATAGTAACATCTTGTTCAATGTAAATCTTGAAGACCATTGCAGAAAATGGACTATCAGAAAAAAATTAATGACTGAATTATTTTCTTCAGTTATTTGTAAAAATTAGATTAAAATTTTGAATATAGATTTAGGACGTTATAAAAACAGATTTAACTTGAATCAATAGATTTTATTCTGTTTTTATTATTTCATTACATTAGCAGATATGATATATCACATGCGGATTCTGCTTCCCTGACACAATTCCTGAATTATAAATAGATATACAACTAAATTGGTTCTAAAATGTAGAAATTAAGTACAATAAAAAGTAGATTTAACATTAGTCTACTCTGCTAAGGATGATGTTAGGGACGTTTCAAGCTGAACATACAACTACAATCATATCCACACCACCAGAACAATCTATTAAATACACAGAACAAATAGTAAAGTAAAGCACTGAAAAGAGGAAAAGAATATAAATATACAGTCTGAAGAGATTAGCGTCGTCATGGGGGGAAGGGGGGCACGTGTCCCCTCCTCTCACCACAACCCCTCCAGGAACCACTTATAAGATTCGTACATATCAGATGAGCTTTTGTTAGCGGTGGGTAGAAAATTGCACCATGATGACATTGAATCATTTCCCCGTGTTGTGTCCGGGTTGCTTGAAGATTAGACCAACCGTGTAAATATGCACGTGTCGTAGAAGGCGACTAAAGCACCAAAATCCAAACCAACGTCAGAAATGGCATTCGGTTGGTAGGCGCCTAGGCTCCATAAATTGCTACAAAAACTTAAAGGAATGGATAAACTTGACTGGAGAAAGTCTATTCGTATCCCGACCCTGGTTAAACAAAGATTCAAGGTAAGATGATTATGATGATAACATAGAACCACGATGAAATAGAATCACCATAATATGAAATATTTTTGCCTGTAGCCGCAGAACCACAGTGATCCAGTTACTTGCTGACTTTTTATGACCTGATGATGAATTGATGTTTTCACTTTTAAGAACCACCATGTTTTATGAACAAAATAAAAAGGTGATCGTGAAAAAGAACTTAATTATTCAAGATCGTCTACAGAGCTAAATCGTCGTACAATAGCTAAAAATAAATAAAAGTGGGCGGTAGGTAAACAGATTTGAGAAATAATGCTAAAACCACTGAAATTGTGATCTGAAAAATGTTGCCCCCAACCACAAAGTCCTGGCGACTCCAGTGAGAGAATGTGAAGTATGTTTAATATGTTTAACACGGTTTTAAAATTATGCTAATATTGTTGACAATGAAAAAATTTACCTTCATTTTTAATCTGTACAGGGCTGGAACACCCAGGTGATAAGTTATTCTCTTCCCGTGATGAATGTGAAATCAAATCTTCACTCACAGTACAGACACTCGACACTTCAGGCTTCAGCTCAACACCTGCAATAATCGTCAAATGTTGTATATGTCAGTTGTAATAATCCTATTATATTTATTGAATTTTTGACGGAGAAAATACTTGATAAAATATTAATTTATGATAAACACACATTATAGTGAACCAATCAACTGTGGAGATATCAATCACTCTTACCATTATCTGTTAAACCTTTCGACATTTTTAATCAAACATTCATCTTACCAGTTTAGTGATTTCAGTGAATGTCTCTGATTATACTCTCTGATCAGCAAGACTAGGAATTGTTCCCAGGACCTCAGTAACAGTATTTTAAAAAATAATGACTCTACCTAATTCACTTACACACTGAGGTGTTCATACATCCTGACAAAGTGAAAGCACTACAGGTTTAGCGTGAAATTGCACATTATGCTTAATATTATTAGCCATTTAATTATAAACAACCAAATTTTACCAAATACTATTAGTAATATCCCCACTACTAGTTTCCAACTGACGTAATCATCTCGGTGACAAAATAAGACTATCACGTGGCGAATGCTTTATCAAATCTTCACATATTTGACAATCAATTAATTTAATAATTAAATAATACTTACTTTCATTTTTAATCTCTAACTGACTGAAATATCCCGGCGCTTCAAGTGTTGAATATGTTATCAAATCTTCACTCATACTGAATTCGATTGACTCTTCAACCTCAAGCTTGGCATCGAACGTTTCCGACATTGTAATAACAGTATCAGTGTAGTTCTATATGCAGATTAACAGTTTTAAACTGAAATTGAAATTATGAATTATGGCAGAATTAAAAGTGAAATTAGGAACTATTATAGCACGGAAATTGAACTGACATATGAAATATCTATATTTTGAGAACTAGAATTAGAAATTCACAAATTAATCTATCTGAACTGAAATGAACTAAAATATGAAAATTTTCCTGTACTGATACAACACAGGACCAAGGGTTATACGAAAATGTGGTTACACAAATTGATCGATATTGGCCTAATTACATGATTAAATCGTAATAATATGTGATTTTTCCTTTTATCTAAATTGAATTATCATCATCTTCATCTTCCCTTAAGTCCCAGTTTAACTAGGGTCAGGATACAAATAGACCTTATCCACTCCTCTTTATTCCATACCATATCAAAGTCTCTTCCATTGGTTTTAGAAAATTTTGGAAATTTCTTTTTAAAGAAAAAACTAATTTTTTTGGAAAGTTTTTGAAATTTCATATAAATAGTTATGGGCCTAGTTGGTCACTGGCTCTTTTTGGTAAATGTACTTGTAAAATGTAGTTTTCAGTTTTATATTGAACTACGTGTTATTAATATTAATTGGTGTTAGTTAAGAGCCTGAAGAGTCTTAAACAAGCATATAATTGCCTCCTGACACCGTAATGTTATGTTAAAATTTTGTAGCAATTTCTGCAGCATAGGCGCTCACCAACCGAACGCCCTGTCTGACGTAGTTTCGATCTAGTTTTTTAAGTCGCCTTCTACGACACGAACATATTTACACGATTGGTCTATTTTTTAAACAACCCGGACGCAGCAAGGGGATCGGAAACAACACGGAGAATCTAGATGGATCTAGATCTAGATTCATCTAGATTGAATGACTTCTGTATATTCAATAATTAATTTTTAAATCATGTACGGATATTTATATTTATTATTTACAAACAATTAACTTACTTCAGTTCTCTATACAATCTCCAGCTTGAGTTATTTTTAACGCAGTCGCATTTAATGCCAACAACAACAACAAAAATTAGAGTAAGTCTCCTGCCGTCAATGACATTATAACATAACATAACGTAACAACAATTAGAGTGCAACGTAATCAATGACAACATAGAGCACTATTGAGACAAAATCAAGCCGGCGAGCAAAAAGATGGTCCAAAATCCGTGCAAAATTCCAAATTCCAGAAAATCTTTCCAAAGATAAAAGGAATTAAAGAAAAGGAAGTTTTGGCGCTGGTCGGAGCTCATGGACACTAGATGAAAAAGAGAGGTGGAAATGACAGGTCTTCAACTACATATGAAACTGCTCAAAGGCAAAGGCCGATGTGATTAAAACGAATACTTGATTGGATGGAAAAGAATTCCAGAACTGTGGTGCAGCATGCTGGAAACAACGATAAGATAGACTAGAGCGTGAAGGTAAGCTAGGTCTCACAAGAGTAATGAAGAATATTGACATCATCCGTAGGAGCGGCAGCCTGTCCTTGCTGAGGTGACAAATCAGCTAAATTTTATAAACGAGATGAACTAATGCAGAAATCAACGAAGTATTAGAGTGAACTACTAGAAGATTCAGTAACAAGAACAGAAATATAGTACCATGGTGACAAATAAACGTTTTTGTTTACATTAAATTTTGATGAAACTGTTAATACCTCACTAAACTTAAATTATTGATATAAGTATATATTTTGACAATTACCCATCGTTCTTAACATAACAACATTACAATAACATAACGACACTAGGTCAGAAAGCACAGCTGCTTGTTTGAGACCCACACAAAATAAAATAAAAACTTACCTACACATCTTGCATATCATAACATATTAAACACATTTTACTTAATAACCAGTACTAATACAGGAAACCAGCACACCTGTACCATTAACCTGTACAGTAACAGGTACAAATACTACTCAATATGCTAACACTTGTCAAATTACAATATACCTAGGCCTACACATCCTCAACACCACACATACCAAACATTACAGCAAGAGACAATAGCCATTTTATACAAAAAAAAACATTACAGCAAGAGACAATAGCCATTTTATACAAAAAAAGCTAAATAAACTATACAAACTCTAATTAACTATCAAAACTTATACACTTTAATAGGACAGGGCAACCCCAAGACTCAGCCTATTACTTTTCTATTAATACTTCACACCTTGCCCTACAACACTTTATATACTTATCATATCTATTCTTAAATTGATTGACAGATTCGGCCTCAACGACCTCTTCTGGCAGTCCGTTCCAAACACCAACAACTCTCTGACTGAAAATTTTTTTGCGTATCTCAAGCCTACTTCTAAAGTTAATTAACTTGTATTTGTGTCCTCTAGTTCTGTTATTATTTGCTAATTGAAAGAAATTGTTATAATTTACTTTACTAAAGCCATTAGGCATCTCATAAACTTCTATTAAATCGCCTCTAACCCTTCTCTTTTCTAAAGATGACAATCTAGTACATTTTAAGCGATTTTCATAATTGACATTACTACATTTTTTTCATTGGAGGCTTACGTAACCTAAAGATCATTGGTAAATATAATATATAAGGCCTATTATTCTTCTAAACTATATATATAGGGCCTAACTACTGCCGGGTAGCTAAAATTGCAATGCTAAATATTCATAAGATTTTATTGATATATCTCTGTTCTGCTATAAATATTTTCTTTCTAACATAAGGAATGGAGTCGCAATGGGTCATGTATTACATCTGACAGCAAATAAGTAATTCAGCTGATAGTAGATTTTTTTAGCGATCTCATTTACCGTAGCTTTTAATAGATTTTCAGTGAGTTATCATCGAACCGGAAGTGCGTGACGATTCGCCATCATTTTATTGGCTGTGGTGTATCTTCTTCTTATATACCTATGGCAGAAATACATAAATCATACGTTACCTTTGATCTGGATGCGATTTAACGACTGCCTTTCGCCTCTCAACTGCTAATGTGTGTAGTGTAGATTGTTCTCGTTTCAGGCTTGAGACGACGAAGCCATATTTGACGATTTGCACTTGTCAGGGACTAACTTCATGATCACTGACGTGGCTTCTAGAATGATTCTCTTCATTTTCATTTAAATCAAGAATAACAAGATGTGCTGATGATAATCGTGATGAATATTGTGACTGTTGATATGAATATATTACCTCCAGAGATCTTTGAAATAAGTAGATATGGCATGACTGTTGTTTCAGAGATACCAGTTCTGTAACAAGCGCGACTTGATTTCTAGCAAGCATGCTCCAGTTAATCGAGAGGGTAAACAAAGCCCCTTGGTGGTAAAACTGGTGTTACAGGTCTTTGTGACCGCCTTAACCAGTATAATGTTGTTAAGTTAAGTTTGTCATATGTGTATTTAATAGCAATTTCTGTAATTTCAGATTAATTTTATGATATTTGGCCTCTAGACGGGTTTAAGATGATGTTTTGTTTCGCATTTGGGTATACAAATTCCAGAAATTCGAAAATAAAGAACCGGGAATATCCTTTAGATTTTTAATAAAAATTTGATTGCATTTTGTATTATAAAAATATACATCCAATTAATAGGAATTCGTTTCAAATAATTTTTTGTCATGACGATCTACTGGATAGATGTGAGTATAAATTGCTACTAAAGTGTTTCTTTACCGTTCAAAGCTTTGCAAATGTTCAAAAGCTTCATTATTTTATGCATTTAAATAACGATCAGCCGATATTGCTTACCTCTGGTAGCATAATTAGTTTTTGGCATCACTGCAATTTTGAAATCAATGTTTACAAAGGTTGAGGCTGCCTTTGACATTTCTACGGTTTTTCTTTATTCTATGACTACCTCAGATCACGCGGCCGTTTGCTGGTAGCCTTCAGCAATATGAATAGAGTCCTACAGTTGTCCATGATAAAATCAAACAATATGATTTGTTTCCTATTAATTAAATCAATTAGAATTAATGACCATTGTTAAGGCTAAACATGATTAAATCGGTAGTGTGCCGATGATTTGGATATTCCTGGATACATCAGATTGTACTTTATGATAAACTTAAAAGGCTTCGTATTCAACTTTTAGGGATAATATGAAGGTTTATTTAATGTTTCCTTTATTGTTGATGACCTCAGAGAAAATAAAGAGAATAGTAGAGATCTGCGCACGTATAAACGAATATTAATACTCTAAGTCGTAAAGTTGTTGTTGTTTCAGCACGTTCTGAAGAGCAGACAGCGGATACTCGGTCTCACTACGTAAACGGCGAGTCGAGGTTGATTGACACGATACTGCGCACCACCTCATTTGAATTCCCGACCAAAGGTTAGAAGACAGAAATGTCTTAAGAAAGGAAGGCAGAGACAGCAACAATAAGAGGGAAGGGCTGGACTCAGCTACAATATTCCATCGTGAACACTTTTAAGCCTTATGAGATGAACTTATAATAATTAATTTTTAAATAAACTTATAAATTTTTAAGAACTTCTAAAAATATAACTTATAAATTTGTATAATAAAGTTATAGATATTTATTTTTACAAGTAAAGTGTCTTTCATATTAAACGCGCATAAGATCAATCCTTAAGATGCACAGCTCTGACGCGTCCTATAAGATTGCCATTCTGAGAAAATCTCTAGCCACACTCTGCACACCAATAGGACTAAATTTCTTTGTGAACAGTATTAACGTGTAGTTTGAGACTTGAAGCTCTACTGAAAGCTTTACAACACTGAATACAAGAGTGAGGTTTAAGTCGCAAATGAACAGCATTTTGATGTGTCCTTAGATGATAGTCTGAACTGAAATATTTACCACATTCTTTACAAGTGTGAGGACTATGTTGATAGTGTACCATCATCCAATGTACCTTAAGTAGATGCTTTGTTGAAGTCGTGTATAGACATTCAGCACAGCCGAAACGTCGTATTTTCTCATGAACACATCTCCTATGCCTTGTAAGATCACTCTTCTGTGAACACTTATAATCACACTGATTACATGTGAAAGGTTTTTCTCCACAATGAACTGACCTCCAGTGAACATCTAGATGGCGACGTGTTGAGAATTTCTTGTCACAAGAAGAACATTTAAAAGACTTTTCTTGATTGTGAACAAAACGTATGTGAGTTGTTAAATCACTCCGCCGTGAGCAGCAGTAGTCGCACTGTGGACAATCGTGAGGTTTCTCCTCTAAATGAACAGATGAGATGTGAGCATTTACTTTAAGTCTGTAACTAGAACTGTAATCACACTTATCACATTCATATTTCATATTTCCATGCACGTGTTTGATATGCTGAGTGAGATCTGATTTAACTTTGTATGATTTATCACACAGAGTACAACAATGTAGTCTATTGTTCTCATGTTTGCGCCGTATGTGCTGCTTCAAGTAGGATTTGTTGCTGAATGTTTTATCACACTGAGTACAATGACGCTGACGATCACTCAAGTGTTTACACTGTGTACTTGACTTCACTTGATCTGTTTCACTGAAAGTTACCTCACACTGAGAACATTTGTCACGTCGTGCAGGATCTGATTGGCTTAATGATCTTCCACTGGAATCTATTGTACCTGAGACAACAAATTAAAATAAAGTACAGTAAACGATTAAAATATACGCGGAAGACAATACATCAACTTGAAGCTGATTTCGCTATGAAGTTCTTTCTGCAAATAAACGGATTAGAGGTAACCCTAGAAACGATCACAAGCAAGACTATTACAATAATCGAATCTTAAATGTTTACTAAAATATACTTCAATGCAATCAGTCACTCAGTAAGAATCCATTTCAATAAATCAAAACAAACCAGAATGTAAGAAGTGGCTGATCAGCCGATCAAAAATGGTTTAACTCTGTGACAGTTAATAGTCAAAGTTTAAAATATTATGAACTTTATGTACTGGAGAGGAGCCGTTTCTCTAGTAGTTTAAGTATTGATGTAACGCTTGAGTATAGTGCTGGAGTGACACAGATTAACTAAAAAAGAATTTAAGATTATTTAGAAATTCTATCGCCATCTACCGGGTGGATATTACAAAATAACCTCCTTGCTTTATTGAGATAATAATGTGAGAAGTAGTTGATGAGATGATAAACTGAGATTCAACCGTTTACAGTCCAACGTTTCCATTTTGGTAACATGGTATTTATTACATATCACTCAACTATCCTAACGCAAAACTATTTAATTGTGATGGAAAGCTGTTCAGAAAGAAAAAAAATCATTCTAAAAATATATGACTTCTCAAATTAATTTAAATTTAGTGACATTGGATTTTTTATTTTTTTACGTTTAGAAACAAAACATTAGCCAAATTCTAAATTTTGATTTTCAAAAAGTAATTCTTATAACAAATCACTTTAGTATTATCAAAATTTTTACATTAATTTATAGCTAAATATATGCTTTTTGAAATGCTATGTGCATATGCAATATACTGACGAAGTAGAAAAGGGTGCTATCATATACCTTGCTACTTTTTCAGCTAAGCTGAAGGCTAAAGTCTAGTTTAACTTAGTTTCTTCTCCCAAAGGATGTGAAGGGTGCCTATAATGTGAACCTCTAAATTAAGGGGAAGGTGTGGCTATAATACTGGATAAGAATTTGAGTGAACGAGTAACAAAGGTTCTTCAGTGCAGCGTGAGACTGATGTTAGTGCGGATCAAAGCAGATCAAGTAGACTTGGTGCTTATCCAAGTAT